>JAQGBY010000388.1:0-46892 GCA_034698785.1 Mycogona germanica | reverse complement strand
CAAAAATCTAGAGATGAGCAACTCTTGGTGAAATAACTTCGACTCTTTTGGGCATGCTTTTAACGAGCAAGAAACGTCAAGGTCTGTCTTTCGAAAATGAGTCCGGACTTCGAGAGACAATGTCGAGTCAGAATTTTAATTCGAGAGTCCACTAGAGACCACTCGACCACATGGCCTCCTCATTTCTGAAAGACGATTCACATTTTGTAAAAACTCGATTCGCACAAAAATTGATGACGGTTATAACAGATCAATAATTAATAAGGTTTTGATTAAAAATTGATATTGAGAACAAATTACATTACATACTCGTCACCGGTATCCTGAATTGTGTCCTGCAATTTGTCCTTAATATTTAGTATATATATCCCCGGTGTCTTAATAATATTTTGGATTTTACGCATCATATGAAACATATCTTAAATGAGCATCTTAGAAGCCATCTTTAAGACCAAAAAACTCTCGAGGAAATATGGAGAGTAAGTCGATCATGTGCTGCTGTATATGTTCTGTATCTCATCCCATTTCTTCTGTATACTTCCGCTTCACAAATAACTTAGTTTGCAAAATCATTAAATTGCACATTTGAGTAAAGAGTAGAGTCCTCAGGAGATATCTGACAATCCGAGAGCCGTGAGGTTTGTTGGTCACTGACACAATTGACCGCACTTTTGGGCGTGGGATTTCAGGAACCCCCGTCGGCTCGCCTGTCTGCACGAATTTTGCAGGTGATAGGCAGTAAATGGGAGTGGTGGAGCAGGAGGAGTATTTGGCGGGGGCGGCTTCACGACGCCAGATCTGCCCGAATGCGATGGCAGATTAGAAAGAACAAGAGAACGAACGACCTCTCACTCGCTTTTAAAAACTCCGCCAGTCTTTAAAAATGCAAGCACATCATGGAAATCCGGGGAACAAATGCATTTTTTCAGGATAGGTCGAGCGAGACCATTCAATAAACAAATTATAACAATTCAAACAAACAAAAAACAAATGACTTTATCGGGACATTTACGAAGCTGGAGAATTGTCTAGGCCAAATTAAAGACTGATCTGATTTGTACGCAATCAGCAGTGGTTAATCGGAGTCCCTTCTTTCTGATAGTGTTTTCTTTTTAAATGTGAAGAAAAATCGTAGTTTGTTTCTCGGTTTTTTTCTAATGTCGAGCTGCAAAAACATTTTTTTAACACTGGAGCCGGAGCAGGACACGGCAACGTTTTTCGTGTTTTCACTTACAGGTTTAATGTCCGCGACACATTTGCAAGATATGCAAACTTAGTAAGCAGTGTTGCAACAGCTCTGTGATTTATGAATTTTTCGCCGATATTAAACTTAAGTGAAATATGTTACGATATATACGTCTTGTGTATTTTTTAAAAAAATATTTTTTGCAGTTAGACATTACAAAAAGCATCTCATAAATCTCATATTTTCCAGGATTACAAAAAGCTAAGAAACATTAACTATTTATGATTTACCACAACGGTTCCTACGAAAACCAATATAATAATGTGAAGAACACTGTTAAAAATTATACACTTGCCCGAGTCATCCAATCCTTGTTCCCAAATTTTAATTTTTGTCAACAAAATCAAATCAGGGGTGACACTGTAAAAGAAAGGGCATTTAATTTTTTTAATGTCTTTTCACGAAATCTGGTAACACCTTAGTTCCACGAGATTTAACCATTTGCATAAGTGTTCATGAAATTCTGAAAAAATATTAACCAATTTTAGATAAAAATCAAATCTATTCAAAATACAGTGACGTTCATTAACGTATCAAAATTCGCAGCGTATATAAATAAAATCTTTTAGTGGGCAGGCCTATTTCAACGGCGACTGATTCCGGTGTAGTCCGCCCCAAGGGGGGGGGTGAGATGATGGTTGTCCAGGGGCCAGGCAGAGTGGGAGAATCGGGGAGAGAGGTCGCACCAAAAACAAGAGACGAGAGAGGGACGGCTCCAACTGGGCCGACACGAAACCCGCGTGCGTCCCTCCACTTGTCCTAATCTTTAAATGTGTTTTTTTTTCTTCCGCGCACGCTCCCTCACTCTCTGTATGTCGTGGGCCGGGTCCCCTCACACCCCCACGGCCGTCATCCGTCTCGCGCTCTGGGCGCCCCCCTTCGGTGCTTAATGCGCGTGTAGGGCGTACGTGTCTTATCTTTATCGTCCGAATTTTTGTCTCGCTCTGCCCGCGCCAAACTACATGTCTGTCCTCCTTTTCGACTGTCGCGGTGTCGCGTTCCCGCCAAACAACAGACAAAACGGGAGATGAGGAGACAATCTACAATCAATCCTAAACCCTCGCGAAGTCCCGCATATACGGGACACAGAAAGAAAATGGAGCGAGCTTAACAGAATTTCCTTCGTGATTGATGTTGAAAATTTACATTTTATTGATGACGCAACAATAATCTTTTTTATTTTCGGAAGAAGAAAAAATGTTGCTGCAATTTATAATAATCTTTGAAATTGAGATAATCTGTGAAAGAACCTTTAAAAGATTATATAAGAATTCAGATAAAAATAATCCTGAAAGAGAACCTGATAAGAAAAAACTTGAAAGAGATTCTGATAAGGAAGAATCCTGTAAGATATATTGATGATAAAGAATCCTGAAAGATATCTTGATGAGGAACAATCCTGAAAGATATCTTGATTAGGAACAATCCTGAAAGACATCTTGATGAGGAACAATCCTGAAAGATATCTTGATGAGGAACAATCCTGAAAGATATCTTGATGAGGAACAATCCTGAAAGATATCTTGATGAGGAACAATCCCTTCAGACAGCTAAACAGATGAAAAATAATCCTGAACGAGACTTTTGATAACCCTGAAAGAATTCCTGATAATAAATAATCCTGAAAAATATCCTGAAGCGGATCCTGAAAGAGATCCTGATCAGGAAGAATCCTGAAAGAGCTCCTGAAACAGATTATGAGAGATCCTGATGGGGATACTGAAAGAGAAGGATCTTGGTGAACTTTTTGACTTAGTTTTTAAGACTTATCATCGATCTCTAGAATATTTTGAGATAATCTTTAAACCATTCAAAGATAGTAAGAGAATACTGGATAAGAATTCTGAATTTTTTAAAGTTCACTTTGAGATGACTTTTGAGATAGAAAGAGAATGCTGGGCAAAGTCGGATCTCCATTTCTGCACATTTTAAGATAATCTTTGAACAATTCAAGTGTAACGAACGGCATGCGCACATGGTGGCGATAAAAAAAATTACTCGCTCCAGCTCATGTGGAGCTTTTATCGGTGGGCAACGAACGTTTCTGCTTTCTGGAAATGGAAAGAAAAAATGTCTTGTCACCTGTAAATTGCACGACATGGTACCTTGAGACACGACGCTGAGCTAAACTAGATAATGTATCCTCCTAACCCCCGAATCCCCAAATCATGCGATTTTTTTAAACTCTGAGACTGCGTGCGTAGTGGGTTTAACAGTTGGGATCACAATTGGTCGAAAACCTGAAAAATTCTTGCATAATTGATTGCATGTCGAATTATTCAAAAATTTATTCAAAAAACATTTTTATTGAATCAGAGATGCTTAAACTTTTTATGACGTACCGTGCCTTGGCGAATAATTTGTTTTTATTAATGTGGAATCCAATTTACATCTATATGTATTTCCTTGCGCATTTATATTCTTTCGTCTTGTATTGTTTCCTTTTGTTGGATGATAATCAAATTCATTTTTGTATTGTTGATGTATTGAAATGAGACGTGTTCGTCGTATCTCTTTACTTATCTTGCTTTCTCGTCTGAGTTATCTCAAAATAATGTCGTTTATATGATACCTAGTGAAAGACTGGTGCACAAAGCTATTGTAACGGCAATTGCTGATATAATTTCCCAATGGGATACGCCTTATATTACTAAAATTCTACTTGCCTGACTACAGAAACAGGAATCGAAATTGTGTCAACGGTTCCGCAAGAACAGTGTGTCTTTGGAGGAAAATGTGTGGCTGTATTTGGTTTTTTCGGCGAGACATGGTCGTACCCTGGTCGCCTAAGATTACAGGCACGGAAGCCGAGGCGTTGTTCACTGGTCACGGGCGGGGACGATATGATCATTAACGGCGTTTTGACAGTGGACCGCCGACAATAAGCTCAACCCGACATATTGGTAGAGTTGCTGGGGAAGTATTTCCATTTATTTCTACTGCGATTTATTTCCATTTGGTCAGCAGTCAAGATCTTGAAAATTGAAATGGTTGCCATATGGAAAATAATCTAAAGATTAAAGCGTATCTCTTTCTTTTTACGGTGGAATAACAGGGCACGATTTCTTTTGAAATACCGGACAGTTATTTCCATATCGCAATGGCACAATTTATTTGATTCGAGAATTCGCGACTGAATGTACATGTACTCTGTACAGTACACGTACTGTACATGTACTGTACATGTACTGTACATGTGCCAGTTGAAACGGACGTTTATAAAAACGTGGTGACACTCCATCTGGGCGGGTGGGGGTGCGCTCAGCATTAGGAGTAAGCTCAGCTCAAACTGGGGTCAAACGGTCGTCAGCTGCAGCACACCTGTACAGGTTCACCCCAGGCGAAGGGCGGACCGCCTCCGTCAACAAATCGCAACATTTTTTAGATTTCCATTTCACAAACATTTCCTTTAAAATTTCTCCAATTGTTTCATTCTTTGTTACTGTGCCGAGCCAATGCTTTATTTTCATAGTTTTAAAAGAAAATACGCTACTCTCCGCCCAATCCATGGCTGAAGGTTGTTTCGATTTAGAAGGACGTCGTGAGCATGACCCACGATATGAAATTGTGGCTATCATTTTGGTCGCGTTTACACGCTCGAATTACGAAGGACGTGCACTTGAAGCCGTGACACAGGAAATGATTCTTAATGTTCAACGAAGCGAATTTGCTCGCGTAAAAAAAAAATACATAGGACCATATCAAATAATTGGTGGGGGCAAACGTCGGTCGTCATGACAACCACTGAAACAACCCAAATTTCCTGTCATTAAATGTGGTGCCAGCCATGGAAGATCGCCCCCATCATTCCTCACGGTGATCCCTGCAGCGCTGGCCAACATGGCCGTCATTACAAAAGCTCATGGTGTTACCAGTTTTACATTTTTTTTTTAGCAAACCATGTTTATCTTTTCTATTTTTTTTACCTACCAGTTAGGACCGAAAGTACTTTTTTTCTTTTTAAACGTGAAAAAATTGGTGAATGATCGGACCAAAAAATGTCCACACTGAAAACAGAACTTAAGTTCGCCACCAGAAAGATCAATCGCGAAGTGGCCAAAGCCAGCGAGAAATTGCGATTGACACTACAATTTCGATGTTATAAATGCACTGTCTAAAATCGAACTAATTAATGAAAGAGATAATAAAGTGAAATGCCGAATTGTGGATGTTGAGAAATGATTTCAACCATACCGTTATTGACACATCAATCACTCAGTCACAACCGTAATTGTGTTACTGATTGGCGCTTCATCGATCTAAGCTCGTCCATCTTACAAGCAACTAAAGAAATTGTCCAACCATAAATTCACCAGAAGCTCTTTTAAAAATTGCCTGACACTTTGATGTTTTGATTTCTTAAGCCTTCAAAACGATATTACGGTTCGATCTTCATTGAGCGTCATTTTGGAAAGCACCAATATTCTAATAGACGTCGAAATGTCGCGCCGCCTTGAGTTCAGAGAATTTGAGAACAGAGTGTTTATAAGAATTAGTCAATATTTAGCAAATACATTATAAAAATAAAATATATTTTAGCTTTGTATTTTCTTGGCAACCGTGTATGCAGCGCTTTACATTTTAGTACTGTATTAGCATTCGAGCTTATTAATTGCTTCGGGTCGGGCTTTACCGAATTTCATGAGCATTTCAGTGAAGTAACGATTCAGCAACATTTCAAGAATCCTGTTAAAATAATCGGAATTAGTTTTACACACGTTAAACGAGTCTTTCAATTCCCAGCATTCGATTCGCATTTCTGAACCTTGGGTGTGGTTTTTTAAAAACCATGTCAGCAAACTTGAAGATTTCAGATGCGCAATATTCGGTAATGGTCCGGTTCATGGTCGCCTCTATTTTACCTTGCTGAAATTGTCGCCGACTAGGATTTCGCAGATCTGTGCAGGTGTACCATGTACAGGTAATTATTTCAAGGGATGCTCAATTCCCGTTGAGTAACGTGTTAGGTGTCAAGAAGGTGGACTGTTTTGACTTGCCACTTACTATATGACATACGATAAAATTATCTTCCATTTTTCAATTCCACTTTCTTTTCACATCTTCTCTCAGGAAAGATTAATAAATAATTTCTGCAGCTGCTCCACCCTCGTCTTATGATGTGGTTAATGTTTTCTAAATTTAGTTTATGGAAAACGAGTATTTATTAATGGTCGTCCTTTCTCTCATTTCGCCGCCAGTGTCGCCGTCCGCCGTTTCCGTTTCCCGACCATGGCAAAAGGTGCGTGAAATTACGTCTCTCTTCATAGTCGTGAGTAATAAATAAATGTCTGTGAAATTGAGGAGAAGGAGGGTGGGTGAAATGACATGGGATGCTTTGCTGGCCGCGCATATTTTCTTCCCCCACCTCCAACCCCTCCATACACCACCCAAATTGGCCTCCAATTTCTTTGCCAGCAATCCTGTTTTTTCTTTCTTGTCTTGTGATTTTTATTGGTGGGAAGGTCTGTTCGTGTCTGCAATTTTGTCGCCGGTGGTACGACTGAGAAATTGAGAAAAGGTATTACAGTAACTCGATTCAGAAAGTGTGAGCCTTTATTATCTTCTAAACTCGTTCAGCTGGGGTCTCGTGATCGCGGTTTCGATTCCCCGATCGAGACGAGACGCACACACCTTCCTTCGGAATAGAAGTAAAGCCGTGGGGCCCGTGATACACGTTAAAGATCCCTACCTAGGTAGCTTGTACTAGGCTAGGCGAAATTACCAGGTCGCCTCCTAGGGGATTTTAGGGTGAACACGCTGGTGGACCTCCTTAACAAATATCTGAGAAACGCGTTCAGCTTGCCGGCTGTTTATTAATATGGTTGGCTGGTGCCAGGGAATAATTTCTCAGGCAATTAAGTCGCAATGCAGAGCATTTATTTGAGTCGTTGATTTAACTTTTGAGACACTTTTGTAAGTTGTGATATGTTCAATTATAAGAAATTCATATCTCATATCCATATATAATCACCGCCAACCACGGCACTACAAATTTATGGTGCACTAGTATCCAGCACTTCTACTAGATTAACCTAGACTTAACTTTGATAATATTTCAATTTAATTTTCATGGATTCGACATGGTCACCATTCATATTTAATCACAAGCAGACAATGTGATTGAACACAAAAAAAATGTCCTGACACGCCATTATGCGTCGAAAACGCACACAAAAAATGTGCGTCCGCATTTTTGCGGTCAACATATTATTGTTCATAATTGCACGCAGTGTCTCTTTATATTTTTTTATTACGTTGACCGCAAACAAGTCGGCTTATTAGACCCACGCATGTTAAAGACAAGAACAAGCACAGTTGCTTTTTTTATGATATCGGCTGAACCAAGTTGACGCGATAATAAAACCAAAAACGCATATCATGTGCAGGTAGGTATTTATACCTTCAATTAAGTCTTTAAGACAAGTTCGAAAGCATGACTGCGTTATTGTTGCCGGTTAGATGAACGACAAGTACTTGAAGATGCCGACGAATCCTTAGAATCCTTAGGAGTTGGAAAAATATAAAGTTATGACGATAAAGTTGTGTCAAAACAGAAAATGTCATTCTCTGGGTGATAATGTCCACCTCGTGATGTCGAGGTCTCAGTAGGATAGTGTCACTATTGTCGACTGCAGATAAACAGTGTTAAGAATATAAGATGCTGAGACCAGGTAATGGGGGTCCAATTACACGCGTTCCCCTTTCCCACTTTTCCCCCCAAGGGAGCTAGTCCTTCAAAGTACAAGTCCAATGCATGATAACAACTTAATTAGGCTTTCCGACATTCATGCGACCGTCTGAATGGCTTCAGATGGGACAGCACGTAGGCATAAACAAATAATAAAAAGCTCTCCAGGGGAAATAAATGTTCAGTAATTTATTTTCTGTGAAGACTTTTTTATTCACGTTACGTGGGAAAGTGGCCTTTGGGAAGGTCCTGTTTTCTCACACGTTTTTCCACATCCTCTAAAAGAGAAATGACCCGAATTCTGACAAAATCTTTGTATTTGTATGGTTTTAAATTGAAGCTGATAAAATTTCTCTGTAATTTCTGTTCCTAGCTAGACCCCTACACTTCTAGAACAACTCAAGAACTATTTGTCCTAGCTATTACATTTTAGTAGCCCAGAAAGGCCTATTGACCCCTCCCCTATCTAGCACTAGCCATGGAAGCACTAGTCTTTTAAAAGAGCACTCAATGATTAAGCCCCACGGAGCATGCGCCCACCCTGTTGTGCAGTAGGACTGCAGGAGTGATGCAGGAAAGAACTCCAGACGTCGGTGTATGTGTAGATAAGGGGCAGCAGGCCACGCTGCAGACTGGAACCTTATTGGATTAGATGGCGTAAAGCTGTGGGTAGTCAAAAGGGGTCAGTCAGTGTGCTGGTTCAATATTTTTTATCAACTTGATAGTTGTTTCACAGAAGTACTCCGACGGTCCTGAGGGTTACTGCGGGTTCGACGGTCCTGCAGGAGGGGAGGGGGAGGGTTGCGGGGGTTGATGGACCCGCAAATGGTCCATGGCAGTACCACCCATATATCAGTCCCCCCCCCCGATGCTTCCACCATATTACAATTTGGAGCTGGATTTTGAGGTGACAAGAAATTGCTTTGCTGCCCCTTTTTAGTTTTCTTCCAAGTACACTGTAGTTGAATTGGAATCTAAAGACACAAAGTCTGAGAAATGGGAAAGCGGACCAGGAAACTTTAAAACATGACATTTGAGTGCGACGTTTGTAGAGTATTGCAATTAACTTCGATTATGAGGCTAATTTGTGCAGATAACTAAATGCTTTATTTGACATTCGGCTAACAAAATAACCTATAGAGTTCGAGATTGATTTCCTCACGTTTACCTGACGATCTCTTCCTGACGTATTAAAAGGCGTACAGGAAATGCTCTTTTTGTCAATAATGATCAATAAATTTGAATTGATCGTGCTTCTGGCGAAACTTATTGAAAACCTAAATATCCGGTCCCCTACTAATCATCATCATCATCATCATCGGGGCTACTGGTACTGCGGCAGTCGCACGAGCTGAGCGGAACGGAGATTGAACGAGAGAGCGCTCTCACACACACACACACACACACTCGGCTCCGTGACGCTCCATGTGAATGAGCGGGCCTGGCCACTTGGGTGGTCTCCGTGTTTATTTCTAAATCCGAGCCCCGCAAAACATCGTGTGTGGTTTTCTGTTTTTCCATGGCGCCCCTCCCCCCAACCCCTTCGCCCTGGAGACGACTCCCGAAGAAGCACGTCATTTGGGCCTTGTGGTCGTCATCGGAGTGGAAGTCGCGCGCGACCAAGTCTCTGTAAAAAAAAATAATGTGCTGGGCCGCCATGGGCAACACGGAAACGGTGCACCCTAATCATGTTTTTTTATGCGGCGCGTAATGGAATAACATCACTAAAAAAATTCATCGGCAATACGCTTTTTAACGTGTCCTTGAAAATTACTATTTATTGTTTAGCCAAATTTTTTCGTTTCGTGTTCAATATTTCTGATTTGTCTGATCTGAGTTCGATGACGATCGTTCCCCTCGGTGTCTTCGCCCGGGACAAACGCCCACGATGCTCCTACCCACCGTGCTCCCTTAGAAAATGCGCTGATGTATCCATCTGGGGGCAGCCCTTCAAACTTGAGATATTATATATTGTTGTGGGTGGATATTTGGGGTGGGGGAGTAGTGGGGTAATCTTAAAGAGTGTGCGGTGGGGCGGGGGGTGGGAGTTGGTTAGGTAAGCACTACACGTTTTTGTTTAACGGAACAGCCGTTAGATGTGATGATAAACTTGAGCGGGTTTAAGCCGGCATCACTTAATGTGTACACTGCAACAATACGTTTTTTTCTTTCTTGCACTCACTCGTAGGGATTCTGTGTTTTTAAAGTGCAGCGTTTCGTTTCCAAGAAAATAAACAGTCGTCTCAAAATCATTGGAACCTTGCATTAAAAGTAATGCATAATGCAACATAATGCAATCATCTGCGAATGCGCACAATCCACATCGACATCGATGGTTTTGAGAGAAAAGTGCATTTTCGTCTCGAATTTGACTGAAATATTAAGTTGAAGAATCATCTTCGATTTATGGTCGCCTCAGAATCTCCAATTTCAGTATTTGAGAATCACTGCGCCCACGAAAAGGCACAATGATGATTCAGCTGTTTCAGTCAAACACAATTGGGCCAATATTTGCAAAAATGACATTCACTTACCTCGCTAAACTCAATCATAATCTATGAAACTCACAATTCTACTACATTTATTTACAAATAATTGGAACTATTTTGACGGATTACGACGGAGTCTGCGACTGGGTCAATGATAATTCTGCAAATATAATTAAAATTGTATTTCCAATTGTATTTCAATGTAATTGGCACTGCACAAGATGGCCGCGCCCATCATGGTATCTAGCATCTATAACATTCATTGTTTGTTTTTATACAAAAGCGCTTTTAAGAAGGGCCGCACAAAATTTCGATATTACCAAAAATCGTCGAATCGATCATAAAATCGACGTAATCGAGTGGCTCGATCGATCTTATCGATGCAGACGATAATCAATTTACGAATTCACGGTCAAATTCGGAATTTAATCATCAACTTGGTGATGACGAAAAGAAGGAATAAGAAAGGATTTCTCAGAAGTCGCTCCGAAGTTGATTTTGATTTTGAGAATGACCAAAATACAGCGCCAGGACAGGCGAAAAATGTAAACGCAGATCTCGATGTTCACATCAGATGCTGCATAAGCGGTTTCTCGTGGTACACAGTCGACTGTACGGCAAGCATTCATAATATGGATTCAGTCACAGTTCAGACCGTGACGAACTCCGCATAAGGCACACTGTTTAACAACAAAATTTGGCAACGTCGGCGCCTTGCGTGCCTCGCCGGGTGAGAACAATTTCAATCTGGAACGGGAGGCCTCCGTTTAATTGTAATCGCAACAGGATGCCTCCTCATTTTGTTACGCTTTTAGCGGCGTTTTATCGTCCTGCTGGTGCGGATTCGCCCCGCGAAAGATGTATAAAAGCTTGGCCAACATATGTTTGTGCGTAGGTGAAGGGGCTATTTTTAAGCTATTATTAGGTGTTCTCGAATGACAAGTTTTCCATCATCAACTTCCCAGGAATTTCAATTGTGCGTTAACTTTAAATAAGATCCTCATCAGGGGCGGAGGACACGATCTCAAATGACAATTTATCCCAATATCAAGCACAATTGAAATCTCTCAAGTCACCTGAGCTCACCGTTTAACTAGGTTATAATCGGCTCATTTGAGAGCAAGAGATAATTGATTACATACAGTGACTCTTTAAAAAAAATCATCACGGAAGTAGTATTTTGACTAGCCCTTCTGCGCAGAAAGTGATCGTCAACCCGTTATGTTCAATGAGGGAATTTTAACGGGCTCGAACTCATAATCCAGTAATACTCGTTCTCGTTACTTAACCAGAGTAGGAAATTTGTGGGGTTTCTTCTGAGCACAATTTCAAGATCGGATCGGAATAAATGCTTTAAACATTATTTTTTGGAACGTCAACTGTGTCCAGGATTGACATTTAAGCCATCAGTTAGACTTAAGTTTCGGTCGCACATGCAGCTAGGCGACGCCTGAGGTCAAGAGTGGGTCCGGGGCTGAGATCGGGTCCGTGGCCCCATCATCGTGACGACTCAACTGCTGCCGCCCCGGGGAGACGACCACACGCACAAGCCATGGCCCCTCCTCATCCCCCCATCCCCTTCCCCAGCGTCCACCTCCCACCCCATGGCCCGTCCAGCAATTTACCGCCCGGCGACCCATTATGCGTTCCGCCGGTGTTTCTTTTTTTTCTCTCCCTCTATTTTTTCTTTGCTTTTTTTGGTTATGGTCGCGTTATGTTCGTGAGGCGCCCATACCCGCCGGCAAGGCTATCAGTCGACTGGTTGCCATGCATGGCTGCCATGGCAAATGGAATAAGGTCTTTTGCATTTGGCTAGCTGAATCTTTCCGAACCCGCTCGCTCATCGTCGAGTGGTCGTCATCTTCTGTATCTTGGCTTTGTGGGAAGTTGTCCTCTTGTTGCAATACCTCGAAAAATGATAATCACAATCCAAAAAAAAACAATGGTTAAAAATCGACTTTTTACTATTTGGTTCGTTTTGGTTCTGTCTCGGCCCGATGTAAAAGCGGGTTCGATCCTGGCAGCGCTGACCCGTTCCGTTTGTCCTGATGTATATTAAATACAAGGGGACCCTGGGAATAATAAGAGGAGGAAAAAAATAAGTCCGGGTTTCCTCTTATGCTGGCGGGAGAATATAGTTTGTCCGTGCTTATAAAAGACAGATTCATTTATACGTGAATGCGCATCAGCAGTAGAGAATAATTCATTTGTGAAGCACATAGCGAATGACAAATATCTCGAAATCAACAGGCACGAATATTTATCCATGTCATTCACTTTGTCGAGCATTGGCCTCTCTGCAAAAAATTCTCACACGATATTGGCGAATTTCAACATTATTGTCCAGGGAATCCAAGGGAAACTTTTTTATACACAAATTTACTGAATGACAAATATGTTTTCACAGTAAGTATATTATGAATTCAACTTTCAGTTCACATTAAAATGCAAACAACGTGCAATTTAACAGTGCAATCCATTTTTATTCTTGCCTGGTGTCTTTTAAAAGTTGGTCTGGGAATCGGGATAAAAGAAGCTCAAATGATTTCTTGATGAATCTTCAAAAGACTGAAGCTGGTTAATTAATTTTTTGTCTCGATTTTTAGTTAAAAATGTAAGTATTGATCCTTTCACGGAATCAATTGGGGACATATTTTAATCTGAAAATTGTGCCAGTCCACTCCAATATTTTCCCGATTCCTCCGCACTCATTTTAATCCTAGAATATCTAAAACATCGAAGCCGATTTGATTAAAATACTGCGCCATAAGAGCAGAGTCAATGTCAAAAGGTTCGTTAGCAGATTGTCATCATTCGTTTTTCTTACTCTGCTAATTTATAACGCATGTCCACATTGGAATGGTGGAGTGTGGTATTACGTGTCTTATGTGGAGACTGATGGCGCCATGCTCATGATGCCATATACTCATCCACACTCGCAGAACACGTTCAGAATCTTCTATTTTGAGAGCCCCTTCAAGCGACCACTCTAACAGAGGTTTTGATCCCATCTGTCCACTCGTCCACGAAACCCTAGATGGTGAGCCTGCACGTGCTTATCTCATCATCTGCATGCACACAGCACGTTCGTCTTTCGTCTAGCCCATCGTCCCTCCGACCCCTTCACCGATCTATCCTCTTTTCCTCGTGGTTAACATGTTTTTGTGCCCTAGTCGGGATCTGACAATACGTCAGTCACCACGAGGCGAGCACTGAAATGAATCAACTTATTTTCCAGACAAAAATGTCTCTGAAATTACAATACTAGCATGCGGGATTGTTTTGTTTGTTCATGTCATTGATTTATTAAATTCGTGAAATGTTATTTTTTTCCATATTGAAGAACGTTAGATTTCGCTGGATTTACTTACATTTTTTAACTGAATATGTTGGTATCAATTTGACAAATTTGAATTGATGCTCTGTTTACAACACAAATCTTGTTTACAGGGGTCCAGCAGTCCTATTTGTCTGACGTGGGATTATTTAATAAATTCGTATGCCTGTTACACTGTCAAACGCTTTGTCAAGATACGTGACGTCCATTTTTTAATTGATCGCTTCAAACAACCACAAAATAAAGCATACGCCGTTCTCGAGCTCAATTCCTGACACTGACTCTTGTTTGCTCGACCCCAAGGTTACTGGTAAAAATGTGCCTCTCACATAGCACTGAAATACCAAGAGAAAAATAGAATCTCCTGAAGCCTTATTCATTCAATTGCATTTTTTTAAAATAAAATTGCACAGCAACCCAATTAATTTAGTCATCATATCCGCATGCGATAAAATTCGAGTACCGTATTTTGTGTTTCCAACGTTTTGAATTCTTACTTCCGAACAACTTGATCAACCAGTATTTTTTTCCTTCTCAATGCAACCTTTTCTAATTAACGTCGGCACAAATAATGATTAGGATCGGAAACTGATTTCTCGTCTTAATTATTTTTTTCCTTGACTGTATTTATGTCTATTACAAATTTTGGTGTACGTGAAACAAGACATAATTAACCCTTGGGTTGCCTGTTTTCCGGTGTAGTATAAATAACAGATAAAACATATTTATGCAATTAATGAGATAATATCACGTTTTGACGTTTTTCCCATGATTGTTTTTCTAGTTTTTGTCACCATTTCAGATTTTTAATTAATTGGATAAGACATATTTTCGCTTATTTGGATTTCTACAATAGCATACGTAATTATTCTTGACTCGGGAGTTTCTCTCAAGACGTTACGAGAAACGCTTTTTTTCTCATGGAATGAATGCCTTGAAATAGGATAACAGAAAATATTTTTAATTCGATGATGTACGTGTATAAAAGCTCCAATTTCTGCCAGGTAAGATTTGTAAGATTGGTGAGGCAGTCCTATTTTCACGAACACTACCTGGGCATATGTCTAAACTTGTGCCCCAACATTTAATAGCGTGGCGCATGCAAGGTGCTTTTCACCAGCAGGCTATCTGTGTGCCGCACCAAGGGGTTCCGGTCGCGAGATGCCGACTCCTTTGATCTTCATTGTTTCTGGACTCTTTGAGCAAGAACCACGTCGGATCGCGTAGCGCGAGCATTACGAGGACAGGTGCAAGCAACCAGCTCAGGTGAGAGACAATCGCGTAAGACGTATTTCTTAGCCTCTGAGCATCCTTCTGAGACCCGGGCACAGCGGTCATCCACTTTAAATAACGAACGAAATGAAATTTCTACGATACAAACTTTTAACACAGTGAAGTTCCCTTATGTCGACCTTATAGGACATCCTCCGCCATAGGCCACATCCGGGGCTGATTGTGGATACATATTGTAATTGTAATACCACGGTATTTCCTTTTTATTTTTATTATTTCATTAATTTGGTGAATTCATCTATTATAAGTTGTATCGTCTCATTCTTTGCGTCGAGTTTTGTCAAATGGAATAATTCACATTTGCTTGATAGGAAGAAATCAAGGGAAGGAAGAATTAAGGGAGGTGATGACAAGTTTAAGAATGTTGTAATTGGGGGATTGTAATGTCAAAATTGGGGAAATGGTGAGACAGGTTCCCACTAGGTGTAGAAGAGCGGAACATACTAATTGCTCAGGAGCTACGTTGTAGATGTGACTCGTCCTTCAACTCCTATTTCCCCAGAGTGTGTCGACAGTGGAATAGCTTTAACGAGTCTTAAGTCAAAAGCCTGTTAAGATAGGGCAACCACACCTTTGTCCTTAACTGGTCGTTCGACTCCCGCCATATGCCCCATCCGGGATTGCTCGTGGGTGCATATTGTAATTGTAATTGCAATTGAAAGAAGATTGACAGTAGGTATTTATTCATGAATGTCGTATGGCTCACCATACGAGGCTGCTTGTGGGTACATATTTTAATTATGAGCACCTATTTTGGGAAGGGCATTTTTACAAGATTGAAACATATTTTAGTTTTTCTTGTTATTTATTCTGCTACAGATAGGTGTTTCTTCGCCAAGTTCACGGGGGCTCCTCAATGTTGCTCACCAGGGTCTTATGCATAGATTTGCATGTGTTTACCTCAGCTGCCTAGTCATGCGAAGGAGCTAAATCTAGTGGGAGGAAGGAGGAGGTGGAAGAGTGTCGGCGGCGGCAAAACCCCTTTGTACACCCTCGGGGATGCACGAGGACCCCATGCGGGCAAATCACTTGATAGGTTTATTACAACAGACAAGTTGACCTGAATTTTGAGGGGATGATGGGTAGTGGCGAGGACGGGGTGGTGCGCTCGGTTATAGAGGTGCAAAGGCTATCTCATTACAGGTGGCGCTCGGCGCGTTACCCCTCCCTCATGGCCAGGCCGCTGCTGACCCTTGTTCCATCCAATCCGCTTCATCATCCCCTTTCTTTTAAGCGGGGCCATCTTACTTTAGACACTCCTCTGAGCGTGAGGGTTGTCGCTGCAGTCATCAGTTGCTCAATGAAAATTATTGTATACTGCACAAATGTGTTACCAAAATCAAATTTCAAGCTTATTTACTTCTAATACTGGTAAAACTTCGCGTCAACATCAACTGTAATTCATCAACTGTGGTTGCTCTCTGTTTTGACAATTTTAGTTTCGTGGCGCCATCCTCATTCCATATGGCATTCCCAGTTGGGTTCACACACTGCTGTCCAGTCCGGATTGAGATTGGGTGCGTCGAAGCGTTAGTCGTTAGGTCGAAGTCTGGTATATTTTGGTTAAGACGTCACATGTTTGACTCCCCACATCTATCGTGATTGAATTTGCTTTCGCTGGCGGCGCCCAATTTGGTCGCGTTCTCCGCTTTCGTCCGTCCAATATCAATCTTTGTCAGCTTTTTTCGATGCCCGTTCAATCTCCTTTTCGAGGGTAATTACTATTTTTAACTGCTCCATCTTGCGGCCATTCCGGATGATGGATGGGTGGGTGCATGTGGATCGATTGAGTCCAAGCGCACAGCCGGCCTTGGTGCCGGAGGCCTTCTAAATATGGCGATTTAAAGCAAAGGCTATTAAATTGAAAAAACATCTCTGTACAGTATAGAGGGAGAATACGAAAGTTACAGGAGATAAAACGACGAAAGGATTGATATTTACAAGAATCTCGATGACTGGCCACGCTACACTCAGTCATCATTCGCGAAAATAATTTGAAAAAACGTTCCGCATTTTGTTTCAATTTAGTTATATATCCGAATTCGCTTGTGCTTTTGTACTTTTTCGTTTAAGCAAAGGCTATTACTTCTTTGATGGAAATGTAATAACCCCTTTTTACCTATAGCCTACAGATACTGGCGAAAACATTTTCAAACAGGTGCCCAAAAATTGATAAATTTCTCTCGAAGCGATCAATGGGGCATTACGATTTTCGCAGTATACCCTTTCTTAATTTTAATCACAAAAGGTTTATTTTAATTAAATTTTAATATGGGGGCGTGTCGCAGATGGTTTGCCATCATTTGAATATCGGTTGAAATAATTCGAGGGTGCAGCATATCCTATTGGTACAATTATATTTATTTCCCAAAATATTAATTGCATGCCGGACTTTCTTTTTTGTTTAACTTTCAATTAAGTTTTGCCATAATTGCATTAATAAACGAGAGCGGATATGCTGTTCGCCCCAACAAATACATGTGCAATTAATATATTCGCACATTCATACTGGTAAATGTAAAAATACTAATACTAACCTCACATAGTACCTAAACACCAAAAGGGTTATAGGAACTCCTTTAGTGTATTACACTATAGTGAATTTAAAAAAATAAAATATTGGTAATTAATTAGTAAATACGAACTTTGGCACACCTCTTGCAAAATGTGAAATATCTTGCTGGTTGGGCGAAATATGAGTGGGATCTTTACAATAAGGCTTCTGCGGTTTTTCAGATAAAAAGTTGCAAAGAATATGTATTCGTGAGCCGTGAGCAAAGCGGACGTGAAGCACCATTAAGTGGAGAGCACTTGCTTAAGTGGCCACTCTGGGGGAAAGGGGGGTGGTTGGATGCCGATCGAAGCTCTCGCGTACACTCAACCAAGGCCGCTTCACCCGTTGACGATGCCCAGATCAAAACCTGACATTTCACAATCATCATCCACACTCCCCTCTCTCTCCCTCTCCTTGACCGCGCTCCACCCCCATGAAAACGCACCTAAACACTGACAGCAACTCAGGAACTTCTTGGAAACCTCCTGACAGCTGTTTAACTGACACGCTCTTGATAGATTGGCGGTTATTTTGGAGCTACACTACTAGGTTAAATGTTTAAAAATCTTATTACACTGACTCAGTTTTTTTCAATCTCGTAAAACTTCTTCTGGAATAAAATCAATTTGCATTTTCTACTCTCATAAATTGCATGTATGAAATAATCTAATTTATTCTCATCACGTCTTTCATTTTTGAACAAGGAAAAAGCTATTTGAAAAAGTGACGTGTACATGGTGCCGCTAAAAATGAAAAAAAAAATACGTTGTCGTAATGGTGACGAGATCTCTCAAGATGACGTCGCCCAATGCTCTATCTCTTATCTGGTATTCCTTTCCCCCCTCTCTTCATCCCTGAGAGTTTCCCCTGTTTTTGGCATTGATGAAGCGGATAATCACCACGGGGTGGCAGACCGGGCGTCAAGGTGCATTTTGGTGGAGGAAATACTTGTCATGAGACGGAGACACACTTTTAGAAAGCATTTTCAGGTACATTTGCTGGTATATGTAGGTAGGTTAAAGTGTTCTTCCCCCTCCATCTTTTAAAAGCAATGATCGATGACAAAAATATCGAAATCAGTTTCGATCGATAAAATCAATCGAAAGTTGCTCCAATTTTCTCTGATAATCGCTTCTTGAACAAGTCAATGATTATTATTATATGAAATATGTATTAATTTTTGAAAAACATTGCTTCTAAGAAAACTGTAAAATGAATATTTTTGAAACAGTAGAAATTCATTAATGCTCATTTGTAAATCTTTGATACCAGATAGGCCAGCAAAATATTTATAATGTGCATGCACAGATGTATATCTGACGTATTTTAAAGAGCTGAAATTGTAGATTCATGACTAGTCTTGATTCTCGAAATCGTCCACAATTCTCGAAAATGTTTTATTTTTGAAATTGTATCATGTGAGGCGCAATAAGTTTTGAGGAAATGAGGGTGGTGAAACTTAACTGGTCGATTTTAGACAGGGACAAATGCTATGTATGCCAAGTCACCAAATTTTCAGTTGTGGCCAACTTGCCTGACACATACACACGATCCGAGTGCGTTTTTTTTCCTTCTCTTCAACTCATCCCCCTATAATGTTATTCCCTTACTCACCCTCAGCAATGCCATGTCCCACTTTTCTTCACGTGTCCTCTACTTTTCCCCCTCTTCTAGTCTTCTCATTATCTTCCTTGCTCGCAGGGACAGCGAACAGAAAAACAGAGCCCATTTCCTCCTATTCCGGACGAAACATTAGGAAAATTTCAGCTTGTCTTGAAGATCCTGGATCTTTCTCCTTGGAATACCAGTTAAGGGTGTCCTGTATTGACGACCACTACCACGGTACATTGGTATGGCTGTTCCATCCGTTCGAGGAACACTTGTCCTCTCTTTTTAGGATGGAAAATTCGACAATTTGGTGATTGCAAAAATAAATAAAATCGTGGTCACTCGCAAGCTGATCACAACCGTGGTGAGGTTGCGTTTATTTTTAAATAATAAAGCGGCAAAGCTCTGAGCCGTCAACCAGCAACCTATCATTTATGATTTGCAATTACTCAAAAGGGGTCGCTTGTGATTATATATAGTTATTGGAATTTGATAAACAGTCACGGGGGACAATGTCCTATAGACTGCATGGTAAACATCGGTCTCGAAAATAATAAAATTGATTAAAATTGAAAGATGATAGTTTGTTCTCACTGATGCTCATTGATTGATCATTGAATTCTCAAATTTTAAATGTTACTGATTACTGAGCAGAGCCATCAAACATATCGCGAGCTGAAATGCTTGTTATTCAAAAGACTTAGCTTTAAATCAAATTTTGTTGGACTGCTACTATACGGAAATAAAATGTGTAGACCGCGGTAGTGACGTGCTACCTTTCTGTCTTGATCAACAATTTGTAAATTTCGTATATGTATCATCGCCGTGTATCCCATTACAACGTCGCGGAAATTCACAAATCATGTCTGATAAATTTATACTGTATGAGACAGGCGCCAGAGAACTATGGACCTATAATGTGGCGTGATTTTCTGTCATTTTGTTACCACTGCCACAAATAACAATTGAGACAGGAGGCGTTCACGAATCTTATTTTTCCCAATGCTGAGTGATTTGAATTTTTTAGTGGACTGAACGAACGTTCGATGTTCATTGTCCACATTTGTATTATTTACAAAAATGTGGAATTAAAATGAGCGACGGCAACGTCGAGAGACTTGTGTGACATCTAAAAAAACATGTCACTTGTTGCAAAATGATAAGCTTTGTAGCATTAAGCGCCAATGCCGCGTCCACTTCAAATTGGTTTAAGGGTAGACATGAAAAGCGGACGGAGCCGCGCCATCGTTTCCATCAAGAGGCACGAGCCCTCCTTGTGATACGTTTCCAAAAATCCAGTAGTCTGGCATCGTTTATTGGCTGGGAAAAATTAGTGCTGCCAGATGCCCTCCTCCCTCGACTGTCATTTGGCGCCACTGCTCTTTCAGTATATGCCGTAGTCGCACGAAACACATTTGCTTGACAGCACCCCATCACTTATCGTTATCGCGCATATGGAATTTCGAAAACGAATAATCGCATTTTTAAAAGCAGCCGCCATTCCCGCGGCATAAGGCTGTTCACTTCCGGTTAGAGGATGATGATGATGTTCTATGAATTTCTAAAAGGCACTTAAAAACACCGGTCAGAATTATCATTCCAATGCCATAAATATAGTTAGCAGTGATTGCTTATTTTCAGGGGCAGCAAGCCACATTGCTATTGAGCCTGCTCAAGAAATAGATATTACATGCAAACATACCTACATCGCGGTTTCGATTCCGGCCGACGTGTTTTAGTACTTTTCCATCTTTGAGTCTAGAAAGGCCTCCTCAGCAAGCATTTTTTTTAAATGATGAAAATACATGGTATTTCGCATCGACCTTTGGCGTCATTCCCGTTTACGTACACGTTTCATCTTTCACATTTTTTTTCTGGGGTAGGGATAGATATCGGTGAAGCAGCGTGTAATTAAAGGAAACTTTTGGAGTTTTTATAGCACCATTTTATAGCCATTAGCGGCCGTTTAGAGGAAGGACTCGAACGCAGGAGGCCTTCAAGCGAAACTGCTTTCTCTCGAGCGATTTTCTGCCATATGATGTATCTGATACGTGTGTGTGAGTTGGACAATCGATTAAGGACCGGCAGCCTGGGACAGGCGCGGAGGGGGGAGGAGACAACAGGAGTTGGGGTTAAAAGCGTGGAAGTAATCTCACGCTTGCTGCCTGCCACCTTTGGAGGGCTTACGATAATTGATAAAAGTGGTACTAACCAGTCAAGGTTGCGACTAGGTTGTTGGAATAATAAAATGGTGCCGAAACTCGCAGAGTCGGATGTCGAGTTAAGGACCAAGAAAGCTAGATACAGTAATCCGACAGTTACAGTAATGCTGGATATTTGAAAATATTTTCCCGTTGGTTATTGGCTAAGTTGTTGGAACCTGAAGCCTCGACTTCTGCATGACTTGTTTGTCTCAGATTCTCCAATCCGATATCGTTTGGATATTTTTCAGAACGAGATCTGGCACATCTCTTTTAAAAGCTACGGTTGTGTGGACATCATCTTAAGATTTAAATATTAAAGTAAATTGGTATTGCTTTATACTCTGTTGACAGTTAAACAACATTGAAGGCAAATGATATTTTTTTTACCTCTGGGGGTTTTAAGATGTTAAATCACCGGTGCACCCGCTTAACAAACATTCATTTACGATATTTTTTTATATTTGAGGAGCTGTATTTTTGCATTCCAACAGATTTCTCTGTGTACGGAAGGAGTTAAGCAGATTTATAGAAATGAGGCAAGTGCAAGTGATATTTGAGAAAAAATCATTTTTTATTTTTATAAATCTAATTTCATTTCTTTGTGATTATATTTTTTTCTTACAAAATATGTACAAAATTACTTTATAAAGAGAGGCAGAGCACACAGCACAACATATCAAAACAAAATAACACTACGGTTTCGATAAACGCCGTTTAGCTAGTCATGTGACACCCAACCTTTAGGAATCGGAGCCCAAACGACATTTAAATTATAGTGTAAATGAATACGAGAATATTGTACTGTACACAAGAACATGACATATACATGGATACTGACTGAGTAAAGCTCTCTTTTTACTGTACAGTTACCAATGCGAATCGTAATCTATTGATATAGAAAATTTCAAATAAAAAAATTTTGGTGACGGATATAGATTTATTTATATATGTTTGTTTCATTAAAATATATAGTATATTTGAGTTTTTATTTCGTGTTTTGTTGACTTGTCATTATTTGTACAAACGAACAGTCTTTAGTGCATCCTAATGCCTGGTTTACTCTATCGATCCAATCACGTTTGGATACATGGAATGATGGAAACATCATTTTTCTTTTTTCACTTTAGGTCACATGTCCGTTTGTGGTTCATCGATCGTTTAAAACTAGGATTTAGAGATATATCTTATACGAGCGCACACCATTCATTCTGTAAGCATAACATAAAATTGAGAACATAAACTAAGCACAAGTGTGTGTGTTAATATCGGCAACAATTTGACCCTTGAGGTTGCAGATGTCAACACTTGCACAAAAATATTTTAAAATCCCCGAGAAACTTTCGGGTCTCACCTACAGTATTAGAGATATCTTACGCTTGCGGAAAAAACAACTCATATGAATAAGGTGCATTGCCTTTGGAAATCGTAATTTGAAAAGAAAATTGTCACGGCACTCATTTTACAAACATACTCTAGATATCATGGAAAATGAAAGTGACAAAGTCACTGACACGCAAGACCCTGAAATTGTTGCTAACCTTCATGAAAGAAAATTTGTTTGGCTGCGTTATGCGCGAAATACGAATCAGTTTTTATGGCATAATGGTATGCACACCCGTTATTTTAAAAGTGAATTAGGAATCACATTTTAGTTTTAGATAGGGGGTTAGGACTATTTTACGGTGATGAGGACCACTCGAGATAAGACGAGAATTTTTATATTATAGGTAACGAATCAGAAAAGAAGGAACACTTAAAAAAACGAAATGGTCGTAATATTTTTCACAATCGGGTGGATCCAGTACAGTACACGAATATGGGAAAACGGGGGAAATAATTTGCATTTGTGAAATATATTGCTATAATTTTCACAAATAAAAGTTAGATCCACTAAACAAGGATCCACCAAAAGTCAGCAATATCGCATCGCATTTTTGTGTTTTAGTTGGCGTGACACCAATTGAATAGTAATTCTATAAAAACATGAATAATTTAACACATCACAATTTATATACAGTATATAGTTTTCACAAACGGTAAGCAAGAGTCATATTTGGTTGGTATTTGAACGAAATCCCCGAGAGACAACAGTATTTCTTATAAAACTATATATATGTACATTTCTTCGATCGACTGAGCACAATGTTATGAAATAATCTGGTTCATCCCTTTTTTTGGTAATGTCAAAACATAACGAACCGGTACAATTGTCGATTGTCGAGATTCAACATCAATTGTCGAGATTCAACATGACCTACACGTGATTTTTCCAACGCGGCCAATTTGCATTTGTACACGATAAACTTGATGGATCCTCCAATTAGTTGTCCTTCCGACGTACGTCTAACCATATTGAAGAGTCAGATCCTGATCCAGTTAATCGAATGACGACAGCGGATAGTTTGTGAAGATCGTGGTCCACAGTACCGAATGTTTTAACATCTGAGTTGGTTGACGACGTCAAAGGAGTCATCAGCCAGCGAACTCCAGTAGTCACGGGTCTTCAATTTTCTGAAACAAGATTGAAAAAAAATAGAATATTAGTTTGTATGTTGTATACAGAGCAAAATTCACAAATTAGCATCAATAGCTCTAACCACATACAGATGATGTTGATTAAATTCATTACGAAGTTCGTTCGTACTATGTTCTTGTCTTGGCCAAACTGAGACCAGCAGCCAAGACGATACATTTCTCGTCTTGTTCAACAAAACAAAACCAAATACGTGCGTTAAAATTTGACGTAAAACTGCACACACACACCACTAAAAAGCCACAGGAACACGACGCGTCATTTGGACGCCACGTTTAATGTTGCATAGCGAATCCGATTTATTTTTTCTGAAGAAAAACATGGCGGAACGACTGAACCTGGGGATGGACCGAGGTTGTCGAGGGTGCCTAGCAGTTAAAGTGGTTGGCTGCGAGAAAAGCTTTTTTCGCCACGACCTATAGGGGGATCTTGGCTAGTGCGTACGCCACCGAAGCATGACGGCCAATGACGTACAGTGCGCATGCATATACGTGGGGGCGTGAAAATTACATGCAATATTAGACTTTTTCATGAGGATTTCTCAATATCCTTCGAGCTAGGGGTGCGTTGGACTTGTCGGGATTGCCGCAAAAAAATTAGCAAAAACATCGCAAGTACTGTAGGAACTGTTCATATCCCGAAACACACCAATTCATAACATAGATATAACAAAAAAGATAGGATAAATTGCTTGGACTGCAATAAAGTCGGCAATAAGATCGTCGATAAACAACGTTCATCGGCATCATATTTACTATTTTGCATATATAATATATAATATTCGAATATTACAATATATACCCACAAGCAGCCCCTTATGGGGCCTATGGCGGGGGTTGCAGGCCCTTTCCAAAAATGCAATCAGAAATACTATTTGAAAGCAAACTGGATTGTTTTAATCAAGCAATTATTTGCAAAAGTAACTAAGCGTTGATTGAACCATGAGTGAACAGAAAAACAATTTCGGTCTGTCATTTACGGATCACTTAAATTTCGTTGTATTGGTGTTTTCTCTGAGATATTTGTTAAGGAGGTTCCACCAGCGTGTTCGTCCTATAACCCCACCAGAAGGCGACCTGGTAATTTTGCCTAGCCCAGGCTTAGTATAAGCTACCTTAGGGGTTGGTGTTTTCTAGAACTGGGTTTGCAAAACGAGAAAAGTTAAACGCGCTCCCCCGCTCGATGTACTTTGACATTTCGAATGAAAACGGCTGTGCGAGCGTGAATTTAAATCTTCGATCAGAGTGAAGTTATTATCATCACCCAATACGAAAAAGAAGTTGTACAAGTAGGGGCAAAAAGTACGAGGAAGAAAAAAAAACATGACTCATTCCCCCGTTAAAGCGTGTCCTTCTTTTTGTTCGTTTGTGTATTTTCACGCTCGCTTCAATATGACGCTTTTTTCCTTTTTTTAAAAAACAATTTGTTGCTTTGCTAGGTCACGTTCAGAAAAATGACGGCGGTGAAATTTAATTTCACATTTGTTTCAGAACGCATCATTACTCCTTCGGAGGGAAATTTTCAAAAATCAAGAAATTTGGTCGCGTAGTCTGTTGTTTTCGAAAATTAGTGTTAGTGTTCTAGGTTTTATTAATTCTCATTGACGGACGTCGATTTTGTTCAATAGAATATTCAGTCATCCTGGGGAAAAATCCAAAATTATTTTCAACTCGTTCTGTTCTGTCGTTTTCTTTCAAATGTTGAACTTGGTCGAATGCTTTGGAAAAGTCCCCATGTCATTAAACGTGCGTGCCGATGCGAGTAACTCGAGCAAATATGCATTTTTTTGCGAAATGCAATAAATAATCTGAGTATTTTGTGAACCGAGAACACAAAATGAAAATGTCCTTAAAATGGAGTTAGTTCAGTAGTGCAGCGCCGCAAATAAAGCCATTAAAAAAGCACAAGCGGCTTCTTTTGTTGTACACCAAGTACTTCATCTTCGAGAGCAGGGAAAAGAAATGACCGCCAAAATTAATGAATAACAGCTGGCAGGCGCGCGCACTGAACATAATGTCAACTCAACTTGACGTATCGCCCAGCACGCATGCATACAATTAAAAAGGAAAAAAAATAGGAATTAGAATCTGTACATAACTTACATTTCCTAAAGAAAAAAAACCAAAATTGAACCGGACATTTCCCGGAAGTCTCACACTAAATTGAATCCTGAAAGGTTCTCGAAACCAGATTAGCTTAGCGTTTAGAGGAACCTTCATTGAGGATGATGTTAATTCGAAAATTGTCAAGGTCCTGTACGACTAGATTGTTGAGGCACGACTCAAGAAACTCAAAAGCTGAAAGAAGACACGACACCTGCCATAAGACATTTTCTGAAGTAATTCTGAAATGAAAACACTGATGGTGAATTCGACTGCGCTCTAAAAAAAATATACAGAAAAACAACAAAAATGAAAAGCTACTCAAAAATTGCCCTCTCCTCGCCCATCTTTTTGGGCAACGATAATGCTAGCAACGATGGTTTGCTCGAATCTTTGAACATTTGATCAGTTTGACCTGTTCGACTCGCTCGAATTTATCGTGCATCCAATCCATAACGGACACGATTTCCAGGAACTCCCCGCCAGGGGTCGCCATTCGATCCCCGAGGTGTGACAAACGTTTACGGTACCCGGGCTTGTCCGCTCTCTCTCTCTCTCTTGCTCTCTCTCGAACTTCTCGGGTTTCTTTGACATGTAATTCCCTCCCAATCTTCCCCCATTGTAACCTTCCACGTAGGGGTTAGGGGGGTTGGCTGGTGGTGGGGTGAGGTACGAGCTAGGCGAGGAGGGTGGCCCAGAAGGGTCGAGTAACCCGAAAGCCGGGAAGAAGGGAGGCAAGGCAGGCAGGAGCGAGCAAGTGAGATGATGATGAGGAAATTCGGCGAGCAAGAAGAGATGTTTGGCCTACGAGCAAAGCGTGTGCCAGACTCAACCAATCGATGAAAACAGCCTGCACTGGCATGGACCTAGTACTTCAAAAGTTTTAGCAACCCACTCACGTTCATAATAATATTTTTAAAAAAAACAAGACTTCTCAAAGAGCGCCAGCCCAGTTTTTGACGTTTCAATTTACTGACATTTGCATTCAAATTATTACTCAATTATAAACGATGCCTGCCTCAATATTCGCAGCTCACAAAAAAAACGGGACAAACAAAATGATCTCGTTTTGCAAGTCGCGTTGACCACAAAATGGATAAGGCGTGGTCCGTCCAATCTTCTTTTCGGGAGACATAAAAACAACTGAGATTAGACGTTTCTCGGATATTCGTATTCTTAAATAATTGAGATTATACGTCTCTCGGACATTCGTAATCCAGATTGACGAGAGGCGGAGAGACATTTAAAAAAATCGCCCCACCACCACATAAAATGTTTTATTCATTAATCATAACAGATGGCTCTTTCAATTTGATTTGATTAACATGTTTCGCGGCCCCGTTGAGTGTGAATATTATGTGAGACAATTAGCGCATACTCAAGCGAAATATTTGCATAATTGGTTTCAATCAAGAAGAGTCGGTCGTTCTAAAAACCAGCGCGCGTTGAAATGTCCCGTGTCATTTAAATAACGCAACACTATAATAATATGGGCGCAGCGCTCATCACTAGGTGGCCCACATTTCCTTAGTTGGGAAGTTATATTCTGGTGCAGTGTTGCGTGCGCTTCCGGTCAGCGCGCCTGACAGAGCTAACGTTATTGGCGCTTTGTTCGCCAAATCCTATTTCACCGATGCAGTAATATCAAATGGGCTCACAAAAACTGTAGTTGATAAACAAAGAAATAAAGAGAAAAACAAAGAAGACGGAGGAGAAAAAAATCATAAAATCATTGCCAGTTCACAGATCATCGATCGATAAACGACCAAACTGATTCTTTGGAACGTCACCAGATGGCTCCAATATTCCAAATTCGTTTCAGGACACAAAGGCTTGCGAAACCAGACGTTGTTGACTGAACAAGTGTGTATACGCTCAAACCGCCGGTGTTGTGTAAGCAGCCACGTCTGCCGGGGTTACATATGGACATGGACACACCACCGAGAGACCCTAATGTCTTCCTCCCGACCTCCCCCTTTCCTAAACGTATGTAAATACACGACGCTTTGCCGGAAAGACTCGGTTGTAACCACCAACAACACATCAGAGAGAGCGGTTTGGTCCAAACTACTCAGACCGTGTTTACACAGGCACAGCACCGGCCACAATGTAAACAAACATGTTCGGGTGGAAGCGCGCGACTACGAGCCCATATCCCATACTCGTATCATCACACTTCATTTATTGCCGACTTTGCGTCACATCGACTTCTTCCTCCTGAGACCTACACCTAGTTGGAATTGGAATAGCCTAAATGAGTCTCAAGTCAAGAGCCTGTTAGGATAGGACAACCACACCTTTGTCCTTAACTGGTCATTTGACCCCCGCCATAGGCCCCATGCGGGGCTGCTTGTGGGTATATATTGTAATTGTAATTGTACACTCGATCACTTCAAATTAACCTTGTCAGTGAGTCGGTGTGTTAGCATCTTCGCTTCCAAGTCACCCAGATTTTGATCAAACTTCAGTTATTTTCGTCTGTGTACGAAATTTCTTGGTGAGCCAACTCCTGTCAACAATTTCAGGCAAATTATTGAGAATTCAAGCCATTCAACTGACGGGGATGGGGATGAGAGAGGCATTTGTCGTCTTGTCGTGGTCACCTCATCCCCGACAACACCAAAAAATGATAACACTTGCAGAGTGGTATTGAATTTGTTAGAACTGTTTTGCTGCAATCTTGGCGATGAATCTGGTGGTCTTAGAAAAAAGAGTTTGTTTGTTTGGAAGGGGTTTAAAAAGGCATCCCCAGAAATCACACAAGTGTAAAGGCAATCTCCAACCTTCCATCTCTTTGGATCTGAATACGTGTCTGAAGCAGTTGGGGGCGGAGTCTCACGGTTAGAAAAGAGAGAGATCATCAACCTTGTGGGCGTGGTTGGCTCGTGTCTACATAGATAAAAGTGTCGGCATGTTTAGGCCTACTACACGGTACAAGTGGAAAGCCAGTTGTGTACGTTGGCAAACCAGCAAGGAAACAGCGCGGAGGAGGACATGGAAGGAGGCCACCGCACGCCTTCTGCTCGGAGACGATCACTTTTTTAGCGTTTATTGCGGCAATATCTATATGCAAACTGACACCCGTGCACCCCTTCTCCCCGGTATACAGAACTTGACTCCATGCCTCTCTCGCTACTCTCTCCACCAAGTTTGTTTACCTATCTACCGGTCCCGCTGATCTAGCCAGCGCCCAGTGACTTGAACTCGTACGACCAGATGATGATGACAATGTGGTGTTGCATCGAAGGGTTGAGTCTGATTTTCTACTCCCCCACTTCGACTTCTTTTCTCTTCAGTTCTTCTCTCGTGATATAAATAGCAAGTGATGTAAGTGCCCTTGGATGCTGCCCCTGAACTGCACATGCACTTGTGTAATACATTTTGCCAGCAATTGCTCGATGCCAACAGTTTCATTGGATTTATAGTTAAGATCACGAAAACGCGCCTGAAAAACGAATGTCAATCTGGTATTAAGTTTTTAAACCGATTAAATAAACTAAGACATGCAGCTTGCCAGGTGAGATTGTATGGGGCAATCACAAACTATCGACGCACATCTATATTATAATCCTAAGTTTCAATCTATCCGTTCTCAGGAGTTAGTTAACTTACGAACGACTTGATGGAATTTAATGAAATTTTTGCTGCAGATAGTTCCTCAAATTTGTAGTTTAGCGACGAAATTTCATGACTGAATTTTGCGTATCTCAATAATTAGCCATTTGAAGTTTCTTAAAAAAAAAACCCTTCGCCAGAATATTTAAATATAGAATATCCACTTGTTCAAAATGGCGCTGTCCCAATCACGTGCTACCAATGCTGCCAGTCATATTTCCATATTTTCTATTTGTAGATCGTTTAATACCTGAGGCAGCAAATTAGGAATAAACTGATTTCTGTTTTAAACAGATTAGATATTTAAATTTTAAAGCGTTTAAAAAACCCCTCTAAAATAAATTACGGCATTGCCATGATACGTGAAGGAACGGGGTATTCAAATATTTGAAAAACATTTGGCTGCAATTTCGCCTGTAGTACGGGTTGACTACAGTTGAGTGGAGGGGAAAAAGACGGGAACTTTCGAGCGAACCCGGATAATTTCTCTAGTCGTGTTATAAATTACGAATATTAGCTCCTTCGACGCAAAGGTACGATGTCATCGACTATAATAAAAATCGGGGGATAGTTCGTGGGGAGGTGGGGATTTCGGGAACATGGTGGTGGGGTTCGTTTCCACCTCAGTCGAAAAATATTTTGCAATCGGGCAGTGCTGTAACTGTACTTCCATGTATGCATAAGGTATAACCCCACTCTGCCTCCGTCTATCTTATGCATGTACTTAAAGTGTACGAGGGCGCTCAGCAAATATATAAAACTGGCTGGCCGCTCAAATATTTACCAACCTTGTCGACATGCTCTTAATTTACTCGTGAGTGTAATGTACGCTCGTACCTGTTGAATGGGGTTCGGCAAACACACCAGCGAAAAGTTGTTTGCAGATAGATCATAGCGTAATCTGTTTGAAATGTAGATGAACGATCCTCCTCAGATCCAAGTTTAAAACCGAAACACCAATGCCAGTGAATTTTGATTTTCGAACTGACAGAAAAACAAATAACAAAGACGCAGCGCATTATTTTTCTCTTCAAAACATGATTTTCTTGGAAACGTATTGACATTTTCCCCCCGCAAAATATTTTGCTGAAACTTTTTGTTGTACTTATATTTAACTGTCTTGAATTTTTTTCCTTCACCGAAACTGTGCAGCGGTTGCAATAAACGTTCTTTTCTGGCGAAACAACATCCATCTCAAACGAACATTTCTCACAGTGATAAACGTCTAAAGCACCACAGCAAGATAAGACGTTTAAGTCTTTTGTGGCTTAAACCAACGTGAGCATATGATTAACGCTTTCGGATAAAAAAAGAAAGATTTTTGAAGAAATCTTCACATGAATGCAAGCGAAGAAGAAAAAAACTTGTGTAGTTTTACTTCACGAACTCCAAAACGTTTTAAAAGGAGGGTCGGAAACACAGTCTACGATATTATCTTTTTTGCGCAGTCATCACGACCATAATCACGGCTTAAGACATAACGCTTGGACGCTGAACAGACAGATCTATCTTCACGACATTGCACAAAGAAAGAATATAGATAAAACCGAGACAAAAAGCGAGAACTTGAAAATGAGGACACAGAGAAAAAAAGGTTTATTTTCTCGAATCGCCTGAAACTTTTTTGTTGTTGTCGTTTCGTCATAAATAATGTTAACATCGCGGTTGTGGGTGCCGGAAGATCTTTCAAGATGGTCACCATTAAGAAAAGTGGAAGTACCCATAGCCTTCAATCTTTCTACAACATCCACCAATTAAGAGACATGCACGGAAAGAACAGAGCTGTTATTTTTTTTTACAGGACCACCTGCTTCAGGTGTTCGCTGAAAACTATATCCTCCTGATGCACCAAGGACGAACGATCCTCCTGAAACAAAATTTAGTGGTTCCCCGATTCCAGGTTGTTTGGTTTTTGATGAGGGGGCCACCCGGCTTCCCTTGTCGGGGCGATAAAAAACTCTGCACCGAACAATTCATTCGCAAATAACTATCTGATATATTTGTTAAGGAGGATCCCCCCAGGAGGCGACCTGGTAATTTTGCTTAGCTAGGTAGGGATCTTTAACGTGAACCTGAGATCGTACAAGCACGGGTCTCAAGGCTTACTTCCATTCCGAAGGAAGGCGTGCGTCGGAATTTCTCTCGTCCGAAAAATTCCAGAGGTCACGGTCGGGAATCGAACCCGCGATCACGGGAATAACAGTTCGACACGTTACACCACACGAGACCATCGCAAGTTCGCCCACCACTGGAGAATGAGCAGGGGGATAAGTTGCATGAGCAGCAACTGGTGCACTGCTGCTGGACTGTCGAAGAAGGTTGGAGAAGGCAAGAAAAAAAAAGTGCCGAACGAACGAACGAAGAAAAGGAATTAAGATATCCGAATTTCGGCTCTCAGTTCGCCGTGGACGAATACCACATGTCACGGGGCGTGATTTATCGCCCGCCCCATCGCTCTCGCTGCACGGCATGCAATACCACCACCACCGTCCATTTGCCTCTTTTGCAGCCTGCAAAGAGGCTACATTAAAGAATACCCCCATCACCTTGTAGCACCGAGGTTCAATCGAAGATAAACTCGGGGTTCTAAGATGTTAACTCAGCGGTGAACCCCCTTAACAAACAATTATTTACAAGCATCTTAATTTGAGTTTTAAAGTGCGCATGCAGTGCATGGCTCCGCTTATTCTAATGCGACGCTACTGAAGCTTGAGGCGCCATCTGCAGTTCACCATAGTGAAACAAAAACACCCAGCATCGATTCCGTAACAGAAACATGCAATTTCAGGATGGCAGACGCGAAAGGACTAAGAGGTCTCAGGTCACGGTAGACGTTTTGCTCCCTTGTAGTCGACAGTAGGCCCTCAAGATTTCAAACCAAAAAGAAGAGTTCAAATCGAATCTGGGGAGATTTAAAGTTTACGTGCATGTATGTAGTAAGGTTAATCTCGATCGGAAACATTGGACAGCTTTTATCTACAGGGTCACCAGGAGTTGGAAACGGACTTGACCGCACATTACACACGAACAAGCAAGACAAATAATTCCATGGAGTCAAATATAGAAAAGCTCCGTCGTGTAAATTGGGCAATTTTTGTCGTTCCATTTGTGAGGCAGAGGTGGGCCTCGTTGACTGGACGCTTGAGGAATATACCATATGCCGGTGGTGGTGGCGGTGGTGGACCGTGGACACGCTGCGAAGGCCGGCGCCTCCGCCAGGACCCCTCCCTGCACACCACCCCGTCTTACTTACTCCGCCCAACGACTTCTTATTTTCTTTCTGCCTTTCCAGCCTTTGTTGCGTCCCCCTCCTCCATCCCCTTCCCCCACTTCTTCACAACCGAGCAACCCCCCTCCTCTCTCGCCCATGCCCTGCAGTCAGAATTTTTAATCTGGAAATCGCAGTGAGGTCTAAACGGGGGAATCCAATAAGTATTCCCATTTACTGGACACGTACGGTAAACACGTTTGTGATAAGGTAATTTGATGTCTGCAGAGAGACACACGACGGTGTAAGAAACGGCAACATCTTTTAACGTCTTCGCTTGATTTAATAATAAGCGTGGAAAAATCAATGACGTCCGAGGTGGCGAAATTGGGAAATGTACAAAACGCTAGAAGTTTGCGAAACATATCGACAACTTGATTGATGCCACCCACACTTTGATCACCATGATTTGAGATGCATCGCAAGTCGATCTTAGAACTTGGGCTAACTTGATCGCAGGACTGTGCTGTGATCGCCAAAATCACCCATTAAATCGTGTTTCGTGGCTGGGGAAGATTGTGATTGGTGGTTTCCAACGAAACAATCGCAAGTGGTTTATCATACGTTGATGACGCGGCGTTGTATCATTGAAGATGAAGATGTTCTGCTGTCTGACAACTATCTCTGTGACGATTGTGCATTGTTTGTTTTTCTGGATCGCACTTTGACGACGGCCCCCGCACTTCATTTTCTTCGAACGAACCAACACGTGCTCGCTCGCAAATTCAGCACCGAATGAAAGAAAATTATTTTTACAACCCTACCGCCATCTCCACCACCTTCTATCCCTCCCCTGTCCCCATCAATTCTTCCCTGCAGACACGGCCGGGCAGGTGAAGGTAGATCTTGAGTAGAGGATTCGTATTTTTTTCTTCTTCCTCAGTGTCTATTCACGAGACCCCAGCGTCCCACCTGAGAGCGTCTGTGAGACAATACTACACCTTAAAATGTAGAATCTTAATTTGAAGAAGTTTTTGATCTACTTTACTTTAACAGTCTGTATTTCAGATTCCGAAAGTATTTGGTGCCTAAAAAATCAGATTTTCAAGATGTCTTAGGTGATGCCCCTGCATCCTTTTTCGAAAGGAACGGGTTTCTAAAAAGGTTTAAAAAAATTAAAGTTCATACAACATATAAGCTTATTCATTGAGGGTGGTCAGGAAAAAAGTAAACCACAATATATTGTTCTTTGCGAATTGTTGACTGATTCTCTCGAAAATTTGAACAGATATTAATCGACATCTTATTTTAAAACTTAGAAAGAAGCGCTCAGTGAAGAAGACGCGAATTGTCGAATTGTGATATAGTTTTTTTTCTTCGGAAAACAAAAAATCACATTGGTAAGCGATTTCTAACAAGAGGATTTGGGGAAAAGATGGTCGAGAAGTTTGCGATAAAATGCCTTTTTCATAAGATTAACAACATTGAGTTTGCGCTGGGCAAACTCAAACATTGCACTAGTTCTAGTTGAAAAGTCTTGAATACTTGGGACTGATGTCGACCAAACTGTTAAAAGACGCGAAGACTCACAGTCTTCATCTTCAATGATACAATACGGCGTATTTCTTTTATTATTATGGCGTTTTCTTTATATTGTTTGGAACGCGAGAAAAACTATTGAAAACCCATGGAATTTATTTTTGCCAAAGTGTGAACGAGATTCTCAAGAAGTGTTGACACAAAATTCGTTTGCGACAAGAAATTCGTACTGGCAGAAAACGCGAAAACACATCAAACCCAATAAAGGTACAGAAGAATTGGGGAAATGGGAAAGGTCTCAGGAGGAAAATCAGGTGATGCTTTGGCGCCGCTTGCAGGAATGAAGATAGAGCCATAAATACTGCACAAGCGAATCGCCATCATTATACACGGGGAGCCGGATTAGAAGGTGCCAAAATTGGTTTTCCCAAACACCGAAAACACAATCTGGGGGGGAACCCGCATCAAACCCACATCCAAAATGTCTAAGACAAAAATCGAGAAAAAATTAGAAAGTCTGTATTTAGATTGGCTTCATTTTTTAACTGCATTTTTATTGTCCCTCTTATGTCAATAAAATGATATAAATCTTGCAAGAAATTGAAATAAACGTTTCTAAACAATTAAAGAGACAGGACAAAATGGTTAATTTTATTTTTGAACTTGTTTATATTGATTATTAAAGAATATTGCCGAATTTTGTCCTTTTCACCTGGCCAATATTTTGATAGCTAAATTGCAGACCATCTTATAGAATTAGTGTTTTTGTATTTCTCCTGTACCTGACAGATTAAAGTGTCTTTTACTATTGGACATCTTTTCAACCAGTTATTTATTATTTAACTAGTTGGAAATCATTTCATTTATTTACATCTTATAGAAATTTGAATTAAATCTAAGCCATATCTGCTGCTTACAAGGAAGTCTCCAAATTGCTAAAAATTTGAAGAAAAAAGTCAATTTCGACAAGTGAATTCGATGGAAAGGACTATTTCGATCGCTAATTGGGCATTGCATACACCAAATTAGAAATGGACATATCAATCCGGTTTCTATAGACTCATCATTTCTATACTACCGCCCAGTCTCGCAATAATAACAACCCCCAAAGCCCAAAAGTTTTTCATTTTTTTCTTCACTTCTTTATCGTGCTCCTTGCTCGCCCAAAACTGGAATATAGGTGTTGTTATTCTGTTCGGAGCACACAGCTCGGGCTCGATTGAGCTGTTTTGCTTGCAGCTCGGACAGCGCGCTACACACATTTTTACGGGGCCGAATTTCTCAAAGGAAGGGGGAGGAGGGATGGGGGGGAGGCATCGACTCGGCAGATTACACAGTTCCCGGTTCCATATGTGTACGCAACCCCGACGTCTGGAGCCAATAATTAAACAACGAGCGAAATAATTACGTGATGTCGTATGTACACACTCTGTACATGTAAGGAATAGCGAACCTCCCGAGACCAAAGGATGAATTTGCTCACGGATATGTCTTAATTTATTTCTAATTATGTTTCCAAAATTGTTATTAATTAAAATTATTCGAAATAACATTTAAAAGTTTCACCACTAATAACTCCATCATATCAAAAAAATATTGCAATTGTGTTGTCATTTCTTGCAACGATTTTTTTTAGAACATCACAATTCAACCCACACACATCAACTAACTTATGCTTAAGTATTTTTTAGGAATGTCTGTAAAAATCACTTAAAATCAATTAAATTGATGTCGTTCTATAATTATATGTTTTAGGAAACAAATAAGATTTTCTCATACATTTAATACACCATATCTATTGTCTTGCCATTTCTTGCAATGTCGTTTTAGAACAAAATTCAACTCACCACCAAATTTGTTTCTCAAGCATTATTGGAGTGTCTTTTAAAATGACTTTAAATCAAATTAATGTCGTGCTACAATTTTACTTTTTAAAATTATTCTATAAAAATGTCAGTTAAGGACGTTTACCGGTGATTGTGTTCTTCTTATAACCAACACCCTAACATTATAAGATGCCCAAAGATTTTCTCTAATTTTTAAGACGTCTTTAAACATAAGAATCGATCTTGACACAAAATTACGTCCACGTATATGTTATTTATTTAATTGATAAACTGGTTTTGGATCATATTAGGCGGGATGAAATCACGTCTAGTAATTCATACTAATCGACTTCCCATTCTAAATACTATTTAATAAAAATACTCGTACTCGTCTCGTACTTCGACTGCAGGTGCAAAAACATCTGGTTCGCGCTATATCTTCAGGCATTTATCAGGAACCGTGGGGTTCAACGTCGCCGTTAACATAATTTTAAAAAATAACTTTTTCCGAATTTAGTCCTGCTAAATTTTTAAGAACTAATCGTCTCCTTTTCAAAGAACCCACCCACCTACACAGGTGTTCGAATACACGCGGAAGGACCATAAGACCATTTGGGGAAGGACCTGATGCCCAAACAGCCCAAACCCAGGCCCAATCTTAATGAATAAGTGTTTCTGTGATTTCGCAAAAGAATCACGATTGGCGAGAATTAACAAATCGACGTAAACGATTGTTACGGATATTACGGAAGGATTGGCGCTTTTAATTCTCGCACGAGACAATTCTCGGCCCCAATCGTCTAAGAAAAATTCTGAAACGTCTTTAAGAAATACGGCAGTTGTTGCGTGGTATCAGTAGACCGATATTATTATTTTTAGTTACAATTTTTCAAAATAAACAACATGCCTGGCAACTTTAAGATTGGTGTAAGACTGTTGACTAAAGATGATCCTAAACCCTAGGGAGGACCAGTAAGGTTCCAACAGGCAAGGACCTCTGACCTTTACATACTACAGAACGCGGTACACGAATGTTTTCTTTAATTTTGTTTGTGTTTCCTTATTTTACTTTAGCAGATTCAAAATCTGTCGTCGCTGCAAGACAACTAAAATTAGGATTGCAGATTTTTTTCTTCAATTTTGTTCCACGGCATTTAGAAATACGTTAGGAATCTCAAATTTATTACATACTTTTTATTTGTGAATTTGGGACCTTTTAAATTGAGATGAGGAAGGTTAAAATGATTTGGGTGACTTTTTCCTTTTTAAACAAATCTCTTTTTCCATGAGAGGCGTCGAGAAAACATATTTTTCCCAGGTTTAAAAAATAGAGTTTGACAACTTTAAAAGACGACTAAAGTGTCTTGAAATTTGTGTCACATGAAATACAATGGCAATGCCACTCGTTTTAAGATGCTTACCTGATGGGTGGTGAGGTCGTCACGACCGCCAACCGAAGGACTATAGTTGGACGCGGGGTGGTCATCGGTCATCACGTCCGATGCCACAGCCCAAACAGCACCGCCAACAGCAGAGTCACCATCAACGTCACTTCACCGCAAGTCCTCCCACTTCCGGGACCGGCCGAGGAATGGGCGCACGACGCCGTGGCCGCGCCAGCCCGCTGTTGGACCGACTTGCTGGCCGCCCCCCCGCCCACCGGCGAGTCCCCCTGGATCTCGTTCCGGTGGTGTTGGCCACCTGCGGCACCACCCGAGGGTGACTTGTGGAAGCAGAGCCGATCCATGTTGCCCATGATGGTCTCGCAGTCGTAGTCCTCGCTGCCGTCGCAGACGCAGGATCGCAGCTTGGCCGCCTTCTCCTGACGGTTCAGGATGGAGATGGAATTGTTGCATCGCAGGGTGCACTTTTTGCCGTGGAACATGCCGCGGCAGAAGCGGCGGTAGTACTCGAGCGCGGTGGAGCACAACGGATCAGCCGCGCAGATCCATTGGGCCACCGAGCAGGACACCACCGAGTGTCGCTCGTTGGCTCGCATCACTTCCGGACGGCAGATCTCGATACGGGCTTTGGTGGCCTCGCAGAACTCCTGTCCCTGGCAGTCGCACATCATGAGCTGCTGGCCCTCGTCCGTGCTGGTCAGCGCGATCAGCGACCGTTTGCAGGGCTCCGAGCAGCGGCCGCCCGGCGCGCGGCCGGACATGACGTCGGCGCAGCCCACCATGTAGTTCTGCAGCGCCATGCCGCAGCCGACGCGAAACGCGCACTTCATGCGGGCGACCTCGCAGGTGACGGCCGACGACGAGAGGGGAGAATGGTGCGGTGAGGCGGTCGGCCAGGCGACGTCAGATTCGCCGACGCCGTCGTTGTTCCGGGTCCCGGCGTTCACCGTCATGCCGAGGACGAGCAACATAAGGCCGACGGGCCCGCTTAGCACCGCTCGCATTCTCCGGTCGACGTGCGCATTCGCGCGACCCTAGGACTCTTGACTTTTCAGAAAAGATCGCACCAGGAGTTCCTTGCACTCACTGTCTCGCTCTAAACTTGTTGGTGGTTCGAATCTCGCTAGCCGACGACGCAAAACTTGTTGACCGACTAGAGTCCGTTGCCACACACACACTCACACGCACACTACAACAAAAATAAAAAACGCAGCTAACTTGTTTTAACTGACTTTGAGGTGAGAGAAATTGTCAAGATCACGTCGCTATTGTCCACTGGAATTTACTTTTTCCGTTTGTAATTGTTGTGTCACTTCACCAATCGAAGGAACCGAACAGGAGGAAAAAGTGCTGAAGACGATCGATCCTCAATCGAGATCCACAAAGGGTGTCAATTTTTGTCGAACGGTTGTCAACGGAATAGATCGGAATAGACCTATGGCTGCGACCGACAATAAACCAAGAACCGAAGTAGAGCGTGTGTTAAATGATCGACTGTTCAAACTGGAGTGTGACGAGCCAAGTGTCGACCGCGAAAATTGGTAACACCGTATATATATGCATACTGTATATACTGAAAAATAGAAAATGCGAATCGGTGATGGTGGCGCATGGGTGGAGGGGTGCGTATGCGCGCCCACTCCGAACTGTAATGCGCGACTAACGCGTGCTGCCACTCTATCGCTCACATTTATTGACGTTCTAAAAGTCAACACGCGCACACAAAACACACGCGCGCGCGCAACACGTCCGCATTCTCCAGTCAATTGAGTTGTCTAAATGAAGTCGGCCAGCAACTCGCCCTACCATGTACACAGCGACGGCTCGATATATCGCGCTCCAGATTAGATTCACTCCCGTTGCCGAAAATGCGCGCGCGGAAAGTTTACTCTCCTCCCACTTTTTCGCGCGAGAGTCGTCACACCCGCACATGGATGGAGGGGAGCGGAGGAAGGGAGGGGGAAAAAGGGGGTCCCGGTAGAAGATGAAGGGAAAAAACTAATTAGGGGGGGACTCGTGGGTCTGGCTGGGCGCGTCACTTCTGTCCGCGGCGCCGGCACCACCAGCAGCATCGTCGCTCTCTTCTCCTTTCGCCATCGTTCCCGCCACTCCGACTGTATCCTCTCATCTGGTTGATCTCTCTCTCTTGGCGAGAGTGCGCGCCGTCTCTCTCTTACTCTCGGCACCCAGCCTCTATAACAGCGGTTCAGAAATTGTATTCACGTCTAGAAGTTGTACAGGTTTTCAGCACGAATCGTAGTATAACGTCATGGCAATGGATTCAATCCCCAACGTTTGACACTGTTTCTTCCCATTTTGAGAAATAGAACTCCCGAGATATAAATTGAATAATAATTAGAAATTCGGGATCTAGTGTGGCAAATGTCGCTGGCATCAATGGTATCACGTGATTGATGTTCGAATGTTAAGCGCCATTTTGGTCAAGTGGAGACGCCATCTTTGAATTTCCAGGCGAAGCGACGGCAATGTTTAAAAACTTCAACGGTTCATATCTCGAGAAATACGCAAAATCGAGATCTGAAATAACTTGTGTTCAACTACAAATTATCGCAACTATACACAGCTCAAGTTTTATTCAATTTCGTTATGCCGTTCGTAAGTAAATGCTGAGGTGGACTTCTTAAAGAATTTAGGATTATAATATAGATACAAAATGCGACGTTACTTGAGCTTTTTATAACGGCACTATCCAATACGTTTCCCGAATTTTATTTTGTCTTCTTGACAAAGCTGATATGCGATGACCAAACTGGTGTTCCCGCACCTGTTTCTTAAATTAGCTTTGGTCCACTTTTTCGTCACCTTATTTGCGATTATAATCCACTCATCCATTGGCACAGTGATTTAAAATTCCTACGACAATCGGCAGGTCCATAGACCGCAGGCAGATCAACTTACAACAGCAAGTCTTCATCTTCTGGATTGGACTGTTATTGTTAAGATAATTTCCCAATTTTTAAACAACAATTGCTCAGACAATGAATGAATCGTTTTATTATTATTTTTTTTAATTATCAATTGTTAGCGTACTTAAGATGTGGCCTCGCGCGCCGCAGACAACGCCAAGAGATAATAACCAGATGCTCATCTTCAGTTTATTTGTTTACGCATTCGGTAGCGTATTTATTCACTGTGTGGCGATTTTTTCTTTCTACTCTCTCCGTCTTCTTCTCTCCCCTGCGCCGCAGTCTTAGCGACATTGTATCAACACCATATATTATAATCTATGCCGTCAAAGCTATTCAATTGCCGAATAAAAAACTGAGTGAGTGCCGCCTTATCGTTTTTATTCGAAACTCTATCAACACCATTAATTAGTATTGAAATTTCCATTGCACTCTGTCATGTGCTAACGTTATCCTCATGGTCCACATTAAAATTCTAATAGATCTGAAGAGGAGAAATAAATTATTTCCCCGCATGATAACCAGCTAATGATATAAAAGGGGTAAGAGGTCCGTGCGCCTGCATATAAATTTTTGTTTGGTTACATATTGCGGAAAATTAATTGCAGTTAACTGGTTCAATTTCTGTAAAAGGATTAATTAAAAAACATTACTTCGTATTTCAATTTATTTGCTACTGTTCGTAAACTCGGGGAAGAAAATTTTGAGATCCTTGAATTTATTTTTCTAACAAACTTATCAAACTGACCAAAACCATCAAGCAAGTAAACATCCCGCAAACAAACAAAAAGTCCCGCAATGAACTTCAAAATGCATCCGTCGACAATCACAGACCCTCCATCAACCTTCGTACAAGCAGCTTTTGTAGCAAAAGCGCCATTACGGAGAATTCAATTTTCTTAAATGCTGAATGGCACATTTTGAACTCGTCCAACATCTTTTGCATGTAGTGATTGCCACCATTCCTGATTTTAGGGGCAACCCATGGCTATCGATTTATGACATTATATCGATATCATTTTAGGAAAACAAACAATCGACTATTTTTTTCATAGGGTGTCAGGTGGTTTATCTTATGGTCGAAAAATTGATATTAAACAGGTAATTTGAGTTTTTCAAGGATTTCGTTAACACCCAGGCCTGTTTTTGTTCCATTGCAGGCTGTGTTTGTGCAATATCTATTTACATAGTGACTTTCTAAGGAGCTAGTTCCTAGACCTATTGCTTAGGCGCCGCCAGAAGGAATGATTGCATCTGTACTGTTGATCTTTAAACTAGTCCGAGTAATCAATTGGCATCCAGTCGTACTATTAGCCCCACCCCGTTGGAGATAAAATTATGCACTTGGATAACAAAGATTTATGGAACTCGTTGTTCACATCAATCACAGGTCACGGAATTCAAAGAGTGGAAAACGTGAGAAACGTTTCAATCAACGGTGAACTTCCTTAACAAACATTAAACTCACCGTGGTCAGTCGACGAGTTTCTTGCAAATATCATTCGTTTCGTCATTTTGCCTCTGTAACGTTCGGATTATGCCGCTATACTATCTAGCGATGTGTTTTCAATAAGTTGTATATCCGAATTTGTTTGTGCTTTTTGTACTTTTCCTGTTTTTCATAAAACCTTGATAGTTTTTGTAACCATTCATTGTGACGTTTTTAGGGCGCTGCTCATATTTGCCTGTGATCGTTCGTTCTAGCTGTAGCTGCATTCGGCTACGTTAAATAATTAATTTATGTGTCTTTATTTACGGAATGATATTTGGATGAAATTTTTGACCATATGGCTACGAACACCTCCCAGTTCCCCCTTTTCGGTTTCAACTTTTCAGTTTTCTTGTTTTGGTCGTGCGGATTAGCACCGTTGCTTTCGAACACAACTTATGAGAGAGAAGTGTGATTCTATCAAAAACGTTCTTCGGGCCCAGTAAGTAGACGGTCTAAATAATAAATTAGTCAAAATTATTTTCGCGGATGATGACTTGCGTGGTCAGTCAACAATAATTAAAAAACTGATAAACTGGTTTGCTGGACGCAATCCATAAAAAAGGCGACGAAAGGCGAAACAATTATTCCGGTAAACAACAAGGGTTTAATGTCTCGACGATCCAAATAATCATGGGTAAAATTTCAGATTCGGAGAACAGAAAACTTCTCACTTGGTAAAAAGTTAGATTTGGATTGCGTCCAGCAAGAACCAGTTTCTCCGTTTTTAATTATTTAATCATTCCTATCGTCGTTTTGTCTCTGTAACGTTTGCATTATGCCGCTATACTATCTAGCGTTGTGTTTTCAATATTTTTTTATTCACTGTAGCCAATGCACTACAGGATTTTCTGTACCCCTCATGGTGCTTAGGCACTATGACGAGGGGCACATTTTCACCAGTACCCCGGGATCAAATATTCGAGAGCCCGCACCGGGAATTGAACCCAGGACTACCGAGCCACAGTAAGTCGCAATACCGACTGGTAGACGATGAGTCATACAATTAATTTGTATATCCGAATTCGTTTGTCCTTTTTGCACTTTACCTGCATTTCGAATCTGTTTGGCATATGGTTGTTAAACGTTAGGAATACTATACTCTGTATTGGCAATTGTTTCGGAAGCACACGGAAATTATATCCAGAGAATAGAAGCTAGAATAGAATAGAAGCATCGAGTCAAATCACTTACTTGGTTAGCTGTGATTCGATGTATGGTTTCAACAATTCGAAACCAATTTCTAACAGACTCTGTATTTCAGACTATAAGGTTGTTTCACTGTCGACACGCTGTGGTGTTTTTCTTTGAATAACATGGTGAGGATCATCAATGAAGCTACCAATATTCAAGCAGGGGTCTGACCATCTGGCCAAGGAGATCTATTAAACTGCTTTAGCCTCACTCGGACACCTCTTCAAAACATTCTGTACAACGCACTGTACTCTGTGCAAGCAGTTGTATTTGGTTTATCCAATACAATTAAGGGTTCCATGCAAATCCAGATATTTATAGCGTTGGATGACCTCGACAGGCTCCCCATAGAGCGAAACAATTGTATACCAATGGATAACGAAATGATTGCGACAAGACACTGGGGTGGGTAGCTTGCCGATTTACTTTCTACAGTTGATTTTATAAAATAAGTGATAAACTGAATTTCACACCAGTCATTTTTTACAACAAATTTAAATAACCAAATCTGTTCAATAAAAAAAGTATGTACTCACGAAATTGTAAACTAGTTGTTTTTGGAAACAACCCTTACAACTAAGAGAAAAGTGATATTTTGAACTAATTTTAAAACATACGCTTATCTTAATTTTCCAGAAAAAATAGCACCACCATTGTGTTTTTTTAAGTAATGACTTTCCTCTGGATTTTTTCTCACAGATTTATTCGGTTGAAAAGCTAAAAGCGTCCCCCAAATATGTCAACAATGGAGTCTGGGTCGACAGAAACTGTGCCCCATTCACACCACCCGGCCAAACGCAAACACTACTCCGTTTTCATGAAGTTGCGAGCTGTTGAGTACGCCGAGGTACATGGCAACATGGCGGCGCAGCGTGCACTCGGCGTCTTCGAGAGCTCCATTCGCACCTGGCGTAATCAGAAGGATGAGCTGGCCAAACTGGCGCCCAATCGCAGCACCCTACGTCACGGCACGTCCAAGCACCCGGAACTGGACCTCAAGCTGAAGGAATGGGTGCTGGCCCAGCACCAAAAGGGGGTGCCGGTCACCACCATCTCACTCCGCTTCAAGGCGCTGGCCTTCGCTCAGCAGTTGTCCCTGCAGTTCCGGCCGAGCACCAGCTGGGCGCAACGCTTCCTGCGACGGAACGGCATGCAGTTGAGGAAAGGCGAGGAAGGGTTGAACACAATTGACATCGCGTTGCCCGACAACCTGACGACCACTTCGATGTCACCCACTTCCGCCGAGGGCATCATGGCTGCTACACATTCGACCAATGACAGCATGGTAGACACATGTAATGGTAGCGTGGGGAAGGTGAGATCCACTGGAGGTGGATCAAAATTCGACCTGCACAGAAAATTCTGGAAGTGCGAGCGACGGATCCTTGGCACAACCACTGACTTCGTAGATCCACCCCTGCCGCTCTGCAAGTTGTGTGGACAGCCGTTCGAAGTACAACAAGCAGAACCGCCAGCCGAGGCTCAACCGTCTATCTGGGACCTGTGTGTGTGCGAGGACTGCACCAGCAGACTGCGCCTGCTCCTGCATCCTGTGCAGGACCGTGACAGTCGTCTGGCTGTGTTGGAAGCAGAGGTGGCCACCCTCAGAGGGTGGCTCACCCGACTGGACCCGGGCAGAGTTGAAGCTAGTGTTGGACGTAGCAGTGTGTCCAAACGGCAAAAGCAGCAGAATGTTCTACCGGAGTCGGAGGAACCAAGCGGGAGAGGTGTCAGACAGCGCAACAAGTCAGTCATCCAGTCTCCGCCAGTCAAAGTCCAACAGGTTATGATTAAACCCAAACCAGTCTCAATGCTAAAGAAAATAGCCAAGACCAGATTCGTTGGTGGCAGGGGTAAATCTAAATTAACTAACGGTGGACCCTCAGACACTCGAAAAACAGCGTTTGTCCCCACCATCAAGCAGGTCGCAGTTTTCAACTGCTTCATCTGCGGCTTATCGTTCCGATCGCGACAGCAACTACAGCTTCACGTGAAGAGCAAACATGATGCGAGGAATCATTTCGCTTGTCCTTCCTGTCCACAACAATTCACCAGTCAGTCAACCCTGCAGCGCCACCTCAAGCAGCACCCCAGCACATCCTACCAACATTTGGTGACTGCCACAGGAAATCCAGATAATGGCAATGTTTCAATCGCTGACAGCCTGTTTCAGTGTCCATTCTGCTCGGAGACGTTCGTGCTGGCCAGTGCCCTGCAAGACCATCTGCATCACTACCACCCAAATCGGTCGAGTGGCGGTGGTCGACGTAAGCAGTGCAGGACCTGCGGTAAAAGGATAGCCAACAGTGGCAACTTGAAGAGTCACGAGAGTAAGTGCGTTGTGGTCACAGCCACTGCCACCACCCATGATGATGATGATGATCACCAGACAGCACTACATGTGGAGTGCGAGGTGGGAGATGCCAAAGATCCAGCCGAAGAATCTGAAGCGGATGATTACCTGGAGTTGGCAGATCTGCTGGAGCAGGGGAACGGGATCTCCGGTGAAGAGGAGATGTCTGATGATGAGGAGGCGCCCACGATGGTGGCTCAGCTGAACCGGTTTACGGAACCGGGGAGGAATGGTGGAGAAATCATGGTCAAGTTGGAGCCACCGGAAGAGGAGATGGGCGTTGTGGATTAGTAGATGACACATGTAATTCACACTCAGTCGAGTGTTTATGGTTGTCATGCATTGGTAATGCAATATTTTATTAAGGAAGAGATCTTTATTTTGTCGATTCAAATTTGAGTTGTGAAACGTTTGTTCCACTTTTATAGATAATTAAGTTTTGATGACATTATGGTATATGTTTAATTTTTATGGTTATCCTTGGTCATTCCTTTTTTAAAAGTTGTTGTCTTGTGTAGGGTACCAGTATTTTCGGTTGAGTCATATTGTAAAATTTAGTTGGCGCATTGAAATAAAATGGTCAACATGATTGTTTTTTGTTGTGATTGCCCAAATTTTTGATTTCCATTATTTTCCAAAATTTGTATGTTGTAGCAAGGCCTGTAAAGTATAAATGTTAAATTATGCTCGTTTACAGGCGTAGCGATGTACAAAAATATTTATTATGCAGGTTGTTGGCGATAATCATCATGTTCCAAAATTAGGAAATGAAACGAAGAAGTCGAACTATCGAAATATTCATTGAGCATAATATTCAGTTAGCCCCAGTAAAGATTTACTGTTACAGTCTCCAAATTAAAGCAGTTGTACCAAAATCTGTTTACTGATAACAGGATTGATCAGATTAGATCAGTTGCCATGGAAATTTGCTTAACAAGAAGCATGATATTGTTCATTTTGTAAAATGTTTCTCTGTATGGTTCTGAACTGTATGGCTTTTAACAGAACATTCACCCTTGAAATCTGCCTTCACCGGTAGGATAGTTTTGGTCGATTTGGCATTTGGGAATTTATTCATCGATAGTCTTGTGTTTTGATCGAAATTATACTGTAACGTTAGAACCGCTTTAGCCTCACTTTCTGCCCTTACGCCGGTCCAATCGTCAGAAGAGTCAAAGCGTCTAACGCCGTCCGACGCCACCTAATTGTGTGGTTTCGGCGGTCCCGGGTTCGATTCCCGGCGCGGGCTCTCGAAAATTTCGATCCCGGGGTACTGGTCGTTCC
>JAQGBY010000387.1:0-46911 GCA_034698785.1 Mycogona germanica | reverse complement strand
GAACGGAGCAGGAAGGGAGCAGCAGTGGCGAGGCGGAGTCGGCGGGGGCTAGGCGGGGCCAGCCACGACGGGACATATAAAAGCGACTAGGGACAAGACCCGCCGCCACTTTACACGTCATTCGACCAGCTTGTCTGTTCAGCTCTCGCTCTCTCGCTCGCTCTCTCGCTCTTAAAGACGCTCTTCTTGACCGACGTGCAAGGTGGGTCCGCGTCGTCTCATCTTCTCTGCTCAATAGTTGTCAGTAGCCGCCAATAGTTAGTGTGCGTGTGTTTTGCTGGTTTGTGTCTGACGCTCATCTGTTTCGCGGAACAGCATTTGGATTTATTTGTAATTTCGCGCAACTCAGGTAAGGGTGTTGTTTCACTCGCGACGGAAACCCGACCGCCACAAAAACTGATCTATCCGATAGACCAATGACATCACTCGGGATCTTTGAACAATTAGTTTAATGATTCAGCAATCTCTATCTACTATTCCTCCCTTCCTTCCGCCTGGTTGACTCGAAAATGACGCGCGAACACCAGCTGTTGCTTTTTCGCCAGTTGCTCAAACAAATACTATTTTTGAATTGCGTTCACATCAAACAAGAAATATTTGTGTATTTTATTTCAAATTATTTACTTATAACGTCATTTAAAAATTCTAAATTGATATATGAACGTGATTGTGAAGCGAAAGACAATTTCAACACACAGCAGCTTTTGTCAAATACAAACCGGGTCGAACGCTTTCATTACAACAAGTTTTGAGCAATGAGATAGTAGATTTTAAAATGAAATTTATTTTGCTCTCATTAACGAATTGTTGTTAAGCAATCAATTCAATTCTATTCTTTTTTTTATTCATTGTTTGCGATTCGCGAATTGAGTAAATACCCCCCACTTTATCGAAATGCCACAAATGTGTGAATACCAATTTGTTGTTGTTTGCAGGACAACAAGAATGAAATACGTGGCCATCGTTGCCGCAGTCCTGCTGCTGGCCTCCGTCGCCTACGCGGACGACAAATCCAAGTCCGGCAACCACTCCCCAGCCCCTGGTCCCGGCGCCCGACACCACTCCGGCAGGTCGTTCGACGGTGGCATCACCAGTGGATTCACCACCGCCCTCTCTTCGGTCGGAACCATCGGGGTGCTGGGACTAATCCTGCTCGGAATCCTGCTTCTCCCCTCTATCCTGTCCGTCCTCTTCGCCACCGGACTGGGAGCGAGACGGTAACTACATATATACTGGACACTCTCACTCTCTCTCTCTCTCTCACTTGGCCCTCCTCAACCGCCAACAAATCGCATTTCCGGCATTTTGAGGCGACACTCGCGGAAACTTCAAATTTACTTCATCTTCAGTGGCCACGTAAAATAAAATACTTTCTCGAAGGGTCACCCTGCGCTGGATATACAGGAGTGCTGACCGATTTGTCAAAAATGTCTTCCGCCTCTGATATCAATAGTAGCAGCTATCTACGATGGCAACATTCGTCTCTTGTTGGGGTCGTTCATCTTGGATGACCTTCTTTAGGAGACGGGTAGCACACTCGGTCAACAATATAAAATTTAATATTGACGTAGCCCGTCAAGATGACGACGACGACGACGAAATCATTTCTCCTGTTTCATCAGTTTTCACTCGATCGGCCTAACCGCGCGCCACAACCCTTTTTTACTTTTGAAAATGAAAAAATCGAAAATCAAGAAAATCTCCTCCATAAATTAATCTTTACTATTCCAACTGTTTTGAAGGTCGACACTTTGAGCGTATTTCTAATGGCGACGTTTCCTTTTGTCTCTTGTCAGAGCCTTCGATGGCGGTAATCTGTTGGACATGAACAAGTCGACTTTGCTGTCCAGACTGACCATGATCCACGAGGCGTGGCTGAAGTTTGACGTGAAGGACGCCCAGTGCCGAAAGAGGTTCATCTGCGAAGTGCACGCCGTCGAACCCGACTTGGGACCCACCGCACGAAAGGTCATGAAGGTCATGGAGTAAGTACAGCGTGCTACGGGCGATCGACTCCCAACCAACAAAACAGTTCCCATAAACGTACTAGAGGGTGGCACTTGGTGATCGGTCGCACTCATTAATTCTTGTCCATGTCTCTCTCCATTCTTCTCACTTTCAGTTACATTAGCAACATTGGCGTGTCCAGCCTGCCCGACTCCATGCAGCCACTCTTCAAGGAATACGTCGAATCCATGAGAGTAGGCAAGGAGATGAAGGAGTGCGCCACCAAGTACGGCAGTTGTCCATACTCGTTCGCCAACCAAGTGAAATCGGCGAGAGTTCAATGAGGTCGGCTCACCGTCACACCAACGACGGAACAACCTGGAAGAATGGAGAACATCTAATTTATATCGAAAGAAAGTATAGAAGGCGAAGCAGGGACCAGAGCAACAGTCTCGAGTGGACAAGAATATCGGAAATTCGGAACGAGTCCCATTCCGAGCTCTGTGAAATTGTCCGGAATTAGTAATTAGTTGAAGAAATAATTTGCCAACGCGCTTGAACTCTAGCCTTTTAGTTCGACTAATTTATTACGACCCACATTTTATGATGATTATTATTTTAACACGGACTTCTGCGTGAGTTTTAAGTTTTATTTTTGCGCCAAACAGCTTTTTTTTGGCTCGAATCATTTGCCTCTTGTCTGTCTTTGATTCGCCAACACAGGAAATTGTGAAAAGTGGTTGGTCGTGTGTGCTGGTCGCACACCTCACTTCCACATAACTTATTTTCTACGCGATTTTAGCCGCATTTTTTAAAAAAAGAAATTGTCGTTATTTTCGTTTATTTATTGACTCGTGAATAAAGCACATGAATTTTTTATTTGCGCCAAATAGTTCTCGTTTTATTCCTTGAATTTCAAGATGCCAGCCTTCACTATCGTTAACGCGAATGCATTTTCGAGAATTTTAAGATCTAAGGAAATTATTGAAAATATTCAATTTGAACGATGCAAATTAAATTTCACAGATTCATTCAACATAATCAAAGCTGAAATATGTGCCGACAACTGACGAAAAAAAATTACAATTGCAAGTACTTTCAAAGATCGGTCATCAATATACTTCAAACAATATCCTCGTCCCGACATGCATAATAAACAACAATATATATATATTTTTACATTTTGCAGCAATGAAACCGTTTGAAACGCAGGGCTATAGTCGTTCACAGGAATATGAGACGGAGCAAAAGAAAAGAAGCCATGACACATACGTGTTAATGCAGTTCAGGTAGATAAGGAGAGGTACTGAGAGAGAAAGAGAGAGAGAGAGTGGTCGGTGAAAAATTCACGGGTGACAATTGAAATGGTAAACTTGAAAACAGCTAGCCAATAAAAATGTTCCACTGAGGGTTCGGATGTACAGGTTTCAGTACAGCGGTCATCATGACGAAGAATAAGAATTTATCCTAAACCATCCAAAGCTGTCACGAGTTACAAGATTTTGAACGCCAACAAATTCGGATCCCACTGCTATAGTGAATATGTCAATAGTCAGTGATCAAGGGGAGTCGTCCTCCCCCCGCCCCTTTTTATTGAACAGTCGTTGGGTGCGTTTGAACGCGAACGTCGACCCTGTCAATTGCGTCAGGCGCTGTCTCACTCGAGTCTCACTCGAGTCACTCGCGATGGACATTGACTTTTGGTGCGAATACTGAGCAGCGGAGACATTTCAATCTGGTTAAAAGATCGATCGAAAGAAATTGCGACTATCTCGTCGTTCACGCCACTTCTGAACTTCATCCGACAGGTAAGTGGATATCTTTATACAAGTGCATCGAGGCGAATCGATTATTGTCAAATGCCATCAATTCGTGTCAACTGCAATCTCAAACAAGAGTTGTGATAGCTCACCTCACCCGTACGCAACAAAATCATTTGTCATGTATCTTTGAGATTTCCAATAGTTTATGATTTCTGAAAAATTACAGGAAACTGGTAATGAAATTGCGCAAATCGCAAATTTCTAGATAACGTAGCATTTTTTGACATTATTAATGGCCGAGTTATCTATGCGCTAAGTGCAATAAAAAAATTAGAAAGCACAGGTCTTTCAATCTAATCATTTTTGTGCAAAATTTTACACATTCATTTAACAGTTATGTTTATTTGGTGTGTAATATTTGTAATAAAAAAAATCAAGGAAAATTTTTGGAGATTGGATGAAGCGCAATTTCTTTTTAAACTTGCCTTCAAAACTTAATTTTTGTGCAATAGAAGCTGAAGAGTGATACTCTGATGCGCTAGATATTTTCTAAACAAATTAATTCTGCGCGAAGTGCGAATTTTTAAAAAAATCTTTTCATTTAAATCTAGCGATTTGAATGTCCCATTCACTTTTTGTTTAATGCACTTGAAGCGTGAGAAATGATCGATAAATGAGCGAAACGTCAGAACATGGAGGTGACGACGATCCCTCCCCCGGGGGTCCGCCAAATGCTAGAAGTAGGAGGGTCCAACCCCCCAACTGACTCCCAACCCCTGATATGACTGCAGCAAAATGTGGGTGACATTAAGGACGACGATGGACAAAGCGACCAGTGACTACAACCAAACGTGACAATGCGTGGAAAGTGAGAAAATGTTAGGGTGGCGCAAATATGCTAATTACCTGAATATAAACTCAAATGTGGTAAGCTGGACGCAAACCCAAAAACCGGCGATGAAAACGCGAGAAATTAGACCACTAAAGAGAAACAAAAACTGATTCATTTTTTGGTTTAATCCGACGAATTCAGAAAATTCACATAAGTTGACAAAAAACAAATGTGTTTGAGTTGCAGATGTACAAATGCGTTTCAATTGCAGATGCACGTTAAAGATATTATAAAGAAAATGTGTAAAGAGGGGAACGAGTAGTACCCCGGGATCGACATTTTCGAGAGCCCACGCCGGGAATCGAACCCGGGACCGGCGAAAGCCACAGTCAGTCACTAAACCAACTGGGCTACGACGAGTCGTATTCATCTATAATTAACCCAAGGCGTCTACAAATTCATTTCTGTGGATATGCTAATTACCTATTTGTTATTCGAGCGGAAGTTAAACATGGATTCGTATAATCCCTCAATTCCGACTGCTGAATTTTCAGGATGTCCCAGACTCGATCTCTGTTGGTCCAGGCAATGGCAGTGACTGCTGCCCTAACGCTCCTGCTTGGCCTCTGCTCGGACTCCGCCGCCAACGTCGTTCCGGCATCCGACGCGGCATCCGACACGAGCCGACACAACAAGGCCAATTTCGACACTGCCCTGCGCGCGGGTGGCTACATCAGTGGCGTGGGTCTGTCGCTGCTCTCCATCCTGTTGGCGCCTTCCTTCGTGTCCTACGTGCTGGCTGGAGGACTCAAGGTGTTCGGAAGGTCAGTGACCCCCAAACCCATCAAATCCACCATCCAAACTCGATGGCGGCTTTCTCTACTTGTGTCGAAGGTGAGCTCAGAGCTCGGGCAGCCGGGACAGCTAATGTACGCACCTGCCCTTCTATTCAAACCTCTTGCGAGATCCCTTCGCAATGGCGTTGATGGCCGAGTCAATTACGCGATGCGGTGATGATGCGGGAAATGCGGGGGATGCGGGCGATGCGGTAGTAACGAGCAAGTGTGAAAAGGCGCAAAGAAAATCCTAAACAAGTTTCAAATTTTGCTTCCTCGTCTGCGTGTCTCGGATAACTTGGCTCTGACTTGGTTACATTTTGGTTAGGGGGAGGCCAAAAACATTTTCATCCATTCGAATCCACAGTGCCTAAACTGTGCCTTGATCTGACATCACTTGAGAAACAAACTGATGTTTTTAAATGTCAAATTTCTAGGATTTCAAAAACAAACTATTACTATAAACATAATTGTTGTCTGTGATTCGATTGCTCACCTACGGCTTAACTCAGTGCCATGAAATTGACGCTGGATGTAGTACCGAAAATTCTCCGCCAACTTATTTCAGCTCTTTGTGTTGCTGCGTTCACCAACACTAAGGACGCCGCGATGAGTTACGAATATGAGCACGTGGTGACAATTTTGCTCTTCAAATGCTCGTTGATAAAAAAATATACAACAAAGAAAAACAATCAATAAAAACGAGTGAACTATTAAATAGTTGGTTTCGTGCTACGAGTCCAGTACTAGTAGCGGGTGCGAGGAGTGATGATGGGTCGATCCCAACGTCTGGGCTGCGGATGGAGTTCACACATTTGTGCGTCACTTATTGTAATTAGTGTCGAAGCGACGCCTACAATTATGACCAGGTGTTTTTGATGGGGCCGAAGTGGAATCAACGCCGAAAGGGAAACGAGTATATATTGGTCGATCGTCGCCACTCGACTCTCCAGTCAACGGGAAAACTTTCTTCGAGTAGCATCGGAACGACACACGACTACTACATTTTTACCTGTCAATCCATCCATCGCACCAACCGATTTCATATTGATTTCTATTTGCAAATATCTCTCTTAGACAACCAAGTACATCTGTGGTAAGAGCTCTTGGCGCTTCTCAATTCTTAAGTACCTTTATTTTTTAACGCGCTCTTCCGGTTTTCTCTTTATCCTCGTCAATGAATCTTCTTATTTCGCATCAAGAATAATTGCAACGAGCTGCATTCAATGATCGATCATCATTCAGATCATTTAGCCGGATAGGAAAGAGATTCTTAATCATTTTATAATCACTTTTACATGGCTGGAAGGATTGGAAAATAATGCGTTCAATTTCGCTCCTTGATCAGGTGGCATCAGCGGACTGTAGAGCCTACTTCCGGTGAATTACTCGTGTTACTCTCGAGGCCGGCATTATTTGTCGTTTGAGCCACCACACGCAGCAAGCGCGAGACACGATCAGAATCCAAGATGGCCAGGCGTGGTATCGCGACCGACCTCACCACCGTCGTCTGTCTCCTCCTGTTCGTGCTGGCCGGCGCGGCAGTTGACTCCGACTCCGGCTCCGGCAACGGCTCCGACTACAGAAGCATGAGCTCGAACGATGATCCGCTGTTCCTGTTCCATCCGCGCTCACTAACGGGTCTGACTCAGGCCCAACTCAATTCGCTGATCGCCAATCCGCTCATCTCCACCGTCTTGTTCTTTGCTTTGTTCGCTGGACTCTTCGCTTTTGTCTACGTCTTAGGGCTGGTGGAACTCGCCACCGGACTTGGATCCTCCAGGTAGTAGACGTATTTGACGCACGAGTGGGGAAGGAGTGAGTAGCTACACTGAATCATGCTAGAATTAATTCAACTTGACAAAGAGAAAATCTTGGGGATGAGAAAATGGTTGTTATGTACAATGTTTGTCCAATTGGTGCATATTAGAAGAGCTTAACAGTCCCATTACGAAATCCGAACTCGGGCGAACAAACACGAATTACAGGTCTTGCGCTTTTGCCACACCGGCTCGACTGTTTCATTAGCCGCATTTTGGACTATTTCCCCTTTGGTCAACAAACACAGGCAATTCACTGATTTAAAAATGTGTTCAATTTCCCGCCCCACAGAGATTTGGACGGCGGCAAGCAGTGGCACTTCGATCCGACCACTATGCTGTCCACCTTGTCCACCCTGCAGGACATGTGGCAAACGTTCGACGCGAGCGACGACCACTGCCGCAAGAGGTTCGCCTGCGAGATGCGCGCCGTCGGACCGCAGTTGGGAACCACCGCTCGAAGGGTCACGGAGATCATGGAGTAAGTATCCGCATCCGTGTCCGTGTCCGAATCGAGGCGGTGCATTCTGATCATGAAAATGTGCTTTTTTTGCTCGCCATTTCAGCTACTTGGGTCAGGTGAACGTGTCGAGCGCCCCCCTGTGGCTGCGGCCAACCCTAGAGGAACTGGCGGAATCGACGAAAGCGGCCGCGGCCACAAAAGGATGCTCCACATACGACCGATGCAAATACTCTTTCGTCGACAGATTCAAGTTAGAAAATCTCGTCAAAGACGAAGAGCAAGGAGTGTGAGATATGGGAAATCCAGGTTGTTATACCGATTGAATGACGACCACTGCCAATATTCGCCACCCGCCATTTTATTTGGAATCTGGAAATGATCCCAATCACGTGAGCACCAAATGTTCATGTCGTTGGTTGCTTGATTCGATTGTTTTAACGAGTCTCCAGATTTTATTTGGAACAGGGAAGCAGTTAGAATTGTGCTTAATGGAGTAGTTGGGGCTTACAACGGAAATTGTACTCGAGGTATTTAAAAAAAAAATTGTGAAATTTAGAATAATAGTGTGTGGTGTTTAGAATAATGGTGTAACGATCATTTTTTTTGTTGCCGTCTATTTATTATTTTATTTATTTTTGTGACGTCAGCGAGTCGATAATAAAGAGTTTCTTGGTCTGCTTATTTCTTGTCCGCATTCCGTTATTTGAAAACGCACCCCAAATCGATTCTTATTATTTTTCCCGCCCAACTTCTAAGACACGCTGGTGCGCTTAGCCAACGCCATCTAGAGGTAATGTCTCTAGGTGGTATTGGCTTAGCTCGTCTCAATCCATAAAACAAACAGTTCGCAAACACAGAATACAAAAGGGAAAGGGTTTCTCAAAAATAAAACAACGCAATAAAACAAGGCTTTATTAATAATAATAAAACAATAGAAATGTCATCCATAACAAAATAATACATATTTCTCTACAGCCTATTAATTATTTGTAACCTACAAATTTGGTCCAAGCTTACGAGACGCAAGATTTTATTAAAATATTTTATAACGTAGAAGTACACGAAATAAAAGACAGGAGGATTTAAAAAAAAATCATAATGATGAAATAGAAAATGTCAGTGCTCTTCAAACTTTGGTTCGTAGTCTCTGCTTCTCCTCAGACGACCAGGGAGAGTGTGTAACCTTATTCTTTTCTTCGATCCCTCCTTCCTTCCTTCTGTCCCGACTCAAATGTTGACCAGTTTAATGTACTCGATGTAGGAAGTGTTGCACTTGCTGTAGACGCGAGAGCAGTCGTTCATTCGGCGACCATTTTGAGCCGCCTCGTAGAAATCGCGATAGGTGGTCGCGTTCAGCACACGACTCGCGGCTTCGCTGCACTTCTCGCTCCTACGAAACAACGGATATTATAAGGCCCGAGCCCCGTCTCTACAACACCAGTGGTCAACCAACATGGGAACACGATTGAAAGAAGATGGTGGTAAGTGGCGAGACTGACCCGAACACGAAGTTGATGAGCTCCCCGAAGACGCCGTAACTGGCTTGGGGTTCGGTGAGCAGCTGACAGACGGTGAGCAGTCTGCAGTCGCGTTCGCCAATCCCCAGCTCATCCAGATACTTGATGACGGCTGCGGCCGGTTCGTCCTTCAGCAGGTCGATGGGGGCCGGGGTGCGACCACCGCCGGATGCCAGCGCCTGGAGGCCGCGCAACGCCGAGTTCGGCACTGTCCTGTTCACATCGAGAAAGACAGAGGGAGGATAAGCAATCGACAAGCATCAGCTGCTACATCGAATCTCATCGAATAATAAAATGCATTACTGTAGTTTTCAAATATTAAGTCAAAATCAAATGTAATTTGAATTATGTTTTATTAACTCGCTAGATGGCGCGTGTCTTACTTGTGATCGGCAGTAGCCGCCGCCTGATTGGCCAAGAAGTCCAGCACCTTCTTAAACGAATCCTTCTCGTCGCCGCTGCTGGATCGGGCCTCCGACTCCGCCGTGCCCGCTCCGCCTCCGCCTCCGTCACCGCCTCCATCACCGCCACCGCCACCGCCGCCACCCGTCCACAGGGACAGCAGGCGTTCCGTCAGTGAAGGAGCGTCGGCGTTACCGTTGACGGAGGGGTTTCGTCGCCAGTCCGGCACTGGCGCCTGACACGACGGAGTGAGGCAGGCGAGGAGCGAGGCTAACAGCATGATGGAGACGCTAATTCGCATCGTGCGCGCGCTACTTCCGGAAAGTGGCCACTTCCCGTTCATGGTTTCGGATGTAGCGCTCCGGAAACCATTCCGTGTTGTGCCAAATAAGACGTTCGAGCCGCCTTCTGTTCCTGAAATGCCAGAGATGGAATGGAAAACCGCCGCCGCCTGAAAGTGCAGTTGCGGAAGATTGTATTAATTGCCAATTGATGAATATGTTCTATTCAATAGCTTCAAAAATCTATTTTCAATTCAACCTATTTCGCATTAGCAACAATATATTACTTGAGACGACTAATTTATTTTCGCCAGTTTAACCAGACCAACAGCGAGTCTTCGTTAAAAGGTTAAACCGATCAGATGAAATGTGAATTGAATATATATGTCGGTCGCAAGCGTGATCACTCCAATGTTGAAAGGAATTTCTTGAAAACCGTTTATTTTTTGCGTTCACTCCTAGAAAAAAATAATGAAACATTCTCACTTACCCTCTTTTCCTTTGGCAATCTTTGGTAAGTGCAGAAGTGCAGTTCTTGGAGAATGTGACGACAGCTACTCCGAAGAAAGACTATTTCCTCGGGAGAAATGAATCGGAGGGACGAGCGTCGCACCTCGATGGAAGGTGAGAACTGGTCGCGCGCTCAATTGCCACCATCAATTCGTACAGGTGGAGTTTCCGGTTTCGTAATCCGATTCACAATTTCCTTTCACATTCGCTGAAAAATTGCTCAAAGTGTGAGGAGCGCGAAACATCCAAAGCCAAATGAGAATGTTCGCGCGTCCATCGTCCATCCAATGTGGACGTCCAGGTAGCGCGCAATGGAATGGCCGTCATACGGAAGTAGATCGGATGCAACGCCAGCAGCGCCCCCTTCATGATGATGGTGAGCCGATTGTTTCTCTCTCTCTCCGTTACATAACCCAGTGCCCCGACTTGACCGAATTTGAGGGCACACGCGCCCCGTCACTCCGCCCACCCAATGCCAGCTCACATATTAAAAGAAACACGCAGTCAGCAGAGGCATTTGCGGAGGCGCGGACCAAAGAGGGATTCTATTGAATAGATGGCAAACCGGTTTGCCAGAGAGCGAGCAATTCGGATCACTATTGTTCGCCTCTTCGAAAGTTCGACGTCATCCGTGCACTTCCGCCTTCAAAATCCCCGCCACCAATGCCCGAGCGCGACTAAATACAACAAAACATGTAGGCATTCGCATTCGCAAACAGCTGGACCGCTTCCGATCCACTCCTGCAGTACTGTACTGGGGAAACGGAAATGATATCCTATTAGGTTTCCACAGCGGCTCCTTGCCGAATGGTCTCGCACTCGATATCGAGAGGAGTAGGTCTAATTAAGTCCTCTTTGGAATTAGGAATTAAACCGATCGTTTAGAGAATTGGGCATCCGGTGATGGTGCGCTATGGAATGTCATCCGCGTGCCTGGCCAAGGGGTGGCCAAAGGGTGGCCAGGCCTGGGCTGGCCGGATGCCAACACAATTCGCGATCGTGCGATTGCAACGTGAACCCAAAGCCATTTCATTAATTGATCAGGGACTAGGAGGGGAGACAAGAATAATGAAACCATCAAGTTGGTCAGTTGATGGCCAGCACAAAATCTGAGCGATTGTGAGCGGCGAAATGCTATGGCGCGGCGATAAATCAAATCTAAATCTAAATTCTCGCGCTTCTTCCCCAATCGTTCGCTCGATGCAAATATGTTCGCTACTCGCACGAACAAGATTGGCATAAATACAGTGAACTTCAAAAAATGATGTCCTACCGTGTCTTTCTTTGTCCTGACTGGGAGACTGGTCCTGAGCGCCCCGCGCCCGGGATAGTACATCGGGGGGTCAGACGGGGGTCACACATTCACACCACCGGTGACCACCCACGCATACACTGTATTACTAGACGCGACGCGCGGAGTCTTAATGAAAAGGGATCGGGTGGTGAACGACAGCACACGTCCAATTGAAATGTCACTCGAAGGCTCCGAACATATTCCCACTGTTTGGGGGTCACGGGGTCACAGGGGCGAACCCATACGCGATAAGCGAGTGTCCTTGCCGCCACTTTCGGTCAGGTTCACTCACTCACTCACTCACTCACTGTTCTCGGTGAACGACGCACAAGTCAAAAACGTATCACATCTTTATTTTTGTTAGCTAATGAATCGAGTCTCTAGTAGATTCGAAGGCGACGAGCGATGAGAACAATTCACCAATCATAATTGAATGTGGCCAGACTAAAAGAAAAAGTATTTTAAAATTGCGAGCAAAATCAGCAGGTGAGCAATTGCAAAATGGCGCCTCTCGATTGGCTCCACCGTTTCGTGCTTTCCGTTGCAACCACCAGATGGCGGTGAAACACCTGGTCAAGACGCCTGTCTTTTGGCCGCCCTCATTCTGTTCACTAGATCGCCTAAGGCGAAGGCGGGACATTCAAAATGGATTTCAAGCATGATCTTGGCATTTCAATTGTCTTAAACAGCCACAGCACAGTTGCATTTTATGCGAAATGAAATTTGAAAACTTAAATAGATTTCTTTTTCAATCGTCCCATTTTTTTTTTAAATTTAAAGAAGCGTTTTAGCTATTTCCGAAGAATTAACAAATATATATTAGAAACTTCCTCCTCTACACTCTAGCTAAACAATTTCAATAGTCGGTCGGAGCTAGTCGAACGCATTCACTTCCGTTCGCGCATCGTAATCATCGTCGTCGTACTGTTCGTCCGCTTCCCGCCTGTAGGTGGCACGTGACATGCACGTGCAGGCCGTGTGATTAACGAACGCCAATTCCAGCACGCTGCGCACGTTCCGTTCGTCGAACGCGTGAAAGTGGAGTTGCACGAGCTCCCGCTCGGACGGCACGCACGTCACATCCGCCGGAAGCGAGCGCCGGTCGCCGCCGTCCGCTCCCATGGAGCAGCAGGCGGTGTCGTCGCTGCACACGTGCAGGACGGTGCTGGAGGGATAGAGTTGGGCGGTGAGGTGCGGGTGGCGCGTGGACACCCGCACCACGCGCGCCACTGGAACGGCGCACCGCGCCATGCCGGACACGCGCAGGAGGTGGCGGTTGGCCCGCATCACGTCGTCCAGCAGGAGGCGAGTGGCGATGACGGTGGACGCGCGATGGATGACGTCGCCGATCGAGCCGGTGGACTGCCCGGTGGACTGGCCGGATGCGCGACAGGCGAGCAGCAGCAGCAGGAGCCACAGCAGGGAAGCGACAACCACGGCCGTCGGCGCAGCCACCATCGAGTCGAGTCGAGCGACTGGTGGACGGCAGCGGCGGCGCATCTTGGTGGATGAGGTCGAACGATTCAAATTCATTTAGAAAACAAACGGATGATGGATGGCTTCTAGTTGCACTCCTCCGGCGAATCCGTTAGTCTGAAACTGTTGCCGAAATAAGTTTCGGTAATAAAAGCACAAAGACTGGCCCAAGTCGAACGGAATTGCAGCAAAGGAAGAGTGAGTGGAACAGTGGGCGTTGAGCACGAACGCTTCACATACTCCGATCAACTCCACTAAAAAAGTAGAATTGGGCGCGCCGAAAATCGGTGTTCTAGCCACAAGTGAAGAATTGGGGTAATGTTTGGGCGAATGGTTGATAAGAGAGGGGCAGAACTTGTAACGCAACATCGCTGAGTTGAAACGATGTCATGAGGCCGTTTTCCAAGATTGTAGCACACGCCGCTTTCACAGGATTTGAAAGAGCATTTGATGGGGTTTGAACCGACCCACGTTCGCCTCTATTGTTTCGCCCAGATGCCGATGGACCAGCGTTCAAATCCCGCCAGGGTTCTTGCAAAATATCTTTAAATTGATAAGACTCGTTTCATTAGGAGATGAACACAACAATTTCACCTTTTCAAGGTCTACCCTTTAATAGTCGCTGCAAATAATGCTGCATCTATTCATGTTTTATTCGGGTCAAGCGATATCACTCAATGATTCCCACTGTCATCGAATTTCGAAGATGTTTAACAAAATGAGCCAATGGGCGCATTGGGCGTGGGTTCAAACTCCACTAGCGACCACTACATTTTTCGACGTTAATTATGTCAGGTTTTTTTTTTTAGTTCGTTGGAAATTGGTAGATCAGTGTACCCCCAAGTGACTCAACTCGATTAGCTCGCATCACCCAAGATCTACGTCTAAGATGCGACTCGTTTTCAAATTCTCCCCCTTCAAATTTCAAGAAATCTTTCAATTTTTGAATTTCTCAATTTTGCGAGAACGAAAATGATTTGACTCATACGTTTGAAAGCATTTGCATACTCGAGCGTGCGTCCTATCCATGATCGGGTTCGATTCCCGGCGCGGGCTCTCGATTATTCGATCCCGGGGTACAGGAGAAAATGTGCCCCTCGTCATAGTGTTACTAAGCACCATGAGGGGTACAGAAATTATCTAGTGCAGCGACTACAGCGATAAAAAAAAGTGCGTGAATGATGTTTCTTCTTCCTCGTAACCTTTTAACACTCGATCCCGCGTCACCTCTTATAAGAGGCATTCTCATTATTAATACATGGCATTGTCTTCTCGATGGGCGATGGGAGAAGGAGGTCAAATTAAAGTTCACCTTTACCATCGTTAGCGTCTGAACGGAGTCTGCGGATGAATCGACGCGACGGTTGAGTGGTGACCCGACTGACAAACACTCAGTTTCCTTCATCATTCGCCCAAGCATATAGAGTACAAAGTACATAAACATAACCGGAGCGAAACCATCTGCACTTACTCACAACACTTATGAAATTAAGATTTGATCCGCGCTGACACTGCACTGACGCTTTACTCAGCCCAAAAGTTGATCCGCACGCGTCATTTCAATTAATTTGCATGGAGATGTCAAAATTAACTGGGCTGAAACCAGACTAACCAGTAGAGTTCGCGCCCCCATTCTCATTTTTTTTCTTAATTAAAAAGCGACAGCTGTATTTATTTATTGCTGCGCACATTTCCAGCGATATGAAACAGCTTGTTAAACTAAAGAGCGCTAAGACGTCATAAATGACGAAAAATACACGATTTAAGACGGACGAGGAGTCGGAAAGACAATCCGACAACATGACAATCGAAAGGCAATACTTGGACAAAATGTCGAAAATATCTCTCGAGTGGTACAAACATTCTCGAGGGAATGTTTAAATTTGAAAAAATGAGCTCTCTTAACTTGACTGAAGAAAAAAGACTAGGCAACTGGAATTAAACTATCCTCCATTCTACGCACGCTTGATACAGCCAAAATGTGGTTACCCAACCTATGGAAAAATATGAATTGGTCATTTACGAACAGTGAAACCTTTAAAATTTATTAACACAAATTGTATATTAAGAGTATCGTCTTTCGTAATTGACATGTATAAACGAGGTGTTAAACACGCGCAGAATGTCGGAGAATTTATTCTCAGCTGGAGTGATAAAAAAAATCTGCTAACGTAACAGCAGCGGCAATTAGTGAGCGCACGCACCGGCCCGAGCAGCTGCCCAAAGTGGTAAATGACAATGGCGGATCCTGTCGAGCGATCCTCAGCCCTAGGACGAGCAGTACTGGATGACCGCGTAGTCACCGGTGAGCATCCATCTGGCGTGTCTCTCGCTGATGGCTTCGGCCTGGCCGGTCTCCAATCCCACCACCACGTCCGCCTTGAGCGTGCGCAGCGAGCACAGGCTGGCTGGCCGGAAGCCACGCAGGGCCACCGGAAAGGGGGTGGTAGATTCCCACTTGCGATCTCCGGTCAATTTGCGGTAGTTGAGATCGCCCTTGAAGATGAGCAAGGCTGACTTGCTGAGCTCGGCGTAGAGCGTGGGCGACACTCCGGACATGGCGGCGAAATCGTGCGGCAATGTCCAGAATGGGTCGGGTCGTACCGTCCACTGGCCACGCTCCACCAGGTCCTCCCAACGGAGGGCGAGACGACCCAGCAGCGGCTCGCAGCCCTCCAATTCGCGAAGGGCGCGTAGCGTGGCGTGAAAGTCTGTGGCGGTGGTATCGGACACGAACCAGGGCATGGACTTGACGTGAAAGACAACGTGGCTGGCCAGGTGTCGACTATGCAGGAAGTCGGCTAGGCACAGGTCGGTGAACAGCTCGAATCCGGCATTGTCCAACACGAAGTCGACGCGAACATGATCACCACGCGTGGCGCGGGCGCCGCGTAGGTGCTGCCACACACGCACGGTGTCGTCCACCAGTATATTGGCGCGGAGCAACTCGAGTTGGGCAATGGGATCCAACTGTTGCGCGTTGTCCTTGCCACCAGAGATGGACAGGTCGCATCGGTTGCCCCACAGGTTTGCCTGCCACATGAAAAGAAAAAACAGCTCATTAGCGACCAAGTGGACGAGTAAAATAAAGCAGCAGTAGTTGCGATACAGCAACATCGATGGACATCAGACTCGAATTTGACTGACTAGTGTCATCCTTGGTGACCTCTCCAGGCGCAGATTCTAGGTTTTAAGTTTTTAGTCAAGACCATTGAATGCTTCCATACACTTGGACTACGATAAAAGCAACGCGATATATCCATAAATTGTAATCGAAGATGATCTTTCACACGGCTGTTATTACATCACGTTTCGATTATTTTGTTACCTGAAAGAGCTGCAAGAAATTGTTGGTTGGTTCATCAGAATCAATGTGTTCAGCGGCGAGTGCATTTTCCAAGTAAGCAGCCAGCGTTTTGATGGCACCCAATGAGTTCATCAGCGCCGCCTTCTTTTGGTTCGCGAATGGATCGAACATTTTCAAAACGTTGCTGGAATGAGAAAATAAAAATAGTTTAAACAATTAGCCGATTCGCTCGTTTCCAGTTCAATTCATCATACACCAGCGTGCATATTCTTAAAAAGAATCCTCAATAATCACTAGTTCAAAAAAATAGTTTCTCTCTCTCTCTAAATATATGCCAACAATTGAAGTGGTATTACTGTTTCACGATATTCAATAAAACATTTTCGAGAAAATATACCCAGTACTGTACATCCATTCACAAGAAAGGTTCGACATCGCCCAGCCGGTTTTGCGACTGACTGTGGCGTTTTGTGTCTGTTTTGAATCGACATGTCCTAGACAGAAAAATGCACGCTGACCTCATCTCGAAGGCCTCCTGAATTTTCCTGTACATGTAACATTCGACGAAGAGCCAAGGGGAGCTGAACCAGCTTGGCTCAGACTCAGCCAGACGTGTCTCTCGCTCGATACAGTCGTTCCAGTGACCGGAGTCCTCTCGACTGTCCTCGATGATGCTTATGGGTTTGTCAGTCTGAATGCCGCTTTTGAGTCGAGACAAACGACCGATGACAGCCTTGATTGGCTCACGGCTGACCTGGAGGAAGAGAAGGATTGGCGGATTATATTTACGAGTCAGCGAGTGACGCACGGATCAAGGAGACACACTGAGTGACACAGAATCAGGGGTTGATATACAATCTATAAATTATTTATAAATCTAAGTATCACTTTAAGTCACGTAAAACTAGAGAGTATTTAAGTGGCACGCATTCAAAGTAAATTTTGCACCGCTGCAATTTTGCTGGGAGTAATTTTTTGCACAGGTAAAAGTTTTCGAAAGGAGAATAAACGTGGTATTATTTGACGTCCGAAATTGCAAAAAGACAGGCTGAAATCGAGTAGATAAGATGGAATCTAATCGGGCAAATATTATTGACTCGAATGCAGATAAGGTAGCCATAGTTAGTCGAGAGCGGGTGCAAATTTTCTGAAAAGGTGAAAAAATTATTGGCACTTGAAGGCACGAGTAAACGTCAAATCGCAAGATTAGCGCGTTGGTCGCCTACCATTAGCAGGCTTTTTTTGCCTCTTTTAGTATCAACGAGTTGCTGGGGTCAACTGGCAGCAATTGCAGAACGAAATAAGTGACAGCTGGGGTGGAATATGATCGTCCTTCTCCCTCTTCTATCCCATCACCCTCCCAAGTCCCATCATCCCATTATTTTATACTTACCTCTCCATAATTTCGGATAATGATCTCGCGGTCCCTGTACAGCTCGTCGATGATTCCGGTCAGAATGACGGGTAGCCTGTCCTTCACCGTCTCGTACGCAAAATCACTGCCACATAACGATAAACACAAGAGTCCCAAATGAGCTCGCACCTCTTTCACAAAGTACACGTAGACCAACTACAGGACCATCATCGCGTGACCCCCCCCCCTTCTTCTACAGGTAACACCACCTAGTCATATACTTGCCTACGTGTGTCATTCGTCGCACTCGACCGATTCGAGTTATGACTCACGTACAACGTTCATGGCGCCATGCGCGCGACCCATTTCGAGTCTCGGCCGAGCCATTTCTATCGCCGAGCGGACTAATGATTCATCGAGGGCCACTCTCTGGCCTAGGGCCACGTACCTTTGACACGCCGCCGTCAGTGGCCTAGGCAGTTGGTCCTCCCGTGTCCGGGCGGCAGCGGGGGCGACGATACTTCCTTTCTCCTCCTCCTCCTCTCTACCTACGTTTTCCATCTGTGTGGGTGGGTGGGGTGTTATCAGAGCGGGGTGTGGCTGTTTATACTTCTTTTACTACTTTCCGTTCCGCACGGCCGCCGGAGAGGTTGTCTTCACCATCTAGGGCAACCCACAAGGTCACTGGGCTATCCGGCTGATAGCAACTTGGATGACGTGAATTTCAAATTCGCAATTTGGATTCCTGAGAGTTGCGTTCAATTTAATATTGATGATGTCCGGCAAGATGCTCCAGTAAAACGTTTCATTTATTAACGCGCCATAGTGCCGCTCGAGCTATTCGGATCAAATGGAACTAGTGTACCCAGCGGGCCTGGAATTCTGATGCCAGCGCCATCCCAATCGATACGTTTATGCCCTGGTGAACAATCTCGGAACTAGCATTTTTTCTGTCCGCGCTTAACCAAAAGCGAGGGTCCTCCCCCCCACATACTCGAGAAGTTCGAAAGGGATAAAAATCAAATTTTAAAAAACCAAATGTAATAAGAAAATTTGACAGTCACTGTACGAGATTGTCATCAGGATTATTCCCAGAGCGTACATATTCGATCGTATGCAGAGCGCAAATGTAGAATGGGCGAAGTTGTTCAAATTCACAAACATCCAGAGTTGATGGACGCCTGTTGCGCTCTCCTCAATAGCGAATGGCCCAGAAACTACAATATGCGGTAAGATTATCCAAAACTGTCATCGCTAAAGGGTCAACTCGCAAAGCCCAAAACCAAACACGCCTTCGCAGAGTATAATAATGACCCGTCCCAATTTGCGGTAATGTTACGTAGGAACGTCGCACGAGCCGCCATCTTGGTTAAGTCACGTACTGTCAGACATATGCTGGCGTTACTCTTAAATCTATCGTCTCGCTTGAATCTCAATACAGATTGGATGCATTGAGAAGTTCCAGCGATGAGCTGCCCTGCTCGTTGGTGTTGCTGGGAGAAGACGGTGGCGAGCGACAAGGTCAAGTGCTAGGTCACCTGCGGCTGGGATTGGTGCTGGAATCTGAAGAGGCCTGCAGCGTCAAAAGTGGTATGGTCAAGTATGAGTGTTCCAGTTGTAATTTCATTTTAGATTACCTCAGATTTTTCCTCCATTTATTACGATCGCATTTATTTATGCATATTTGAAACAGGTTTTTAAGAACTACATTCACTGCATCTTTAAATTAATAAATTTCTTGTTTTAATAAGTTTTACACGAGTTATTTTGAAAGTTTTTGGCCTTCGTTCTCCGATTTAAGAAGTTTCCACTCATTTAATTTTATCTTTCAGTTTATAAAAGATTGTGAATTTTCAATCAAGTTTAGTTTCGCAGATGACATATCTAAAATGGGATTTCTTTTACTCTCGTCCAGTGGTAATCAGGAAGGATTGCCGCAAGATGGGTTTGGGAAAGAGTTTGATGTTCGCTGCCGAAGAATACGCCAGAAGGTTAGCCAACGACCATAGGGCAACTGTTCAGCGTTACTGCCGCTCGAATTCCGATTTGCATTCGTGCGACCGAATAAAGATAAATGAGTTTTGTATGCAGTTTAGGTTTTGTGATTTGTTACCTGTCCACCATCGACCAACAAGAGTTCTATCGACGGCTCGGCTATCAAGAATGCGAACCCGTCTATTTTCTAACTGCCGGAAGATCCTCTATGAACACTCAAATGGTTAGACATGATTTGCTTATAAGTTTTCCTTATACACTAGACTTGTAATGGGCTGTCCAAATATAAGGGCACAAAAGCCTTTCACCTACTTTTCGATCAAAACAAGTTCCTAGATACTCAATTTGAATTTTTCATAAGCAACATTAAATTCACTCTTCTACAGATCAGTCAACTGTCGAAAGGTCAACAAATTCGGACCTGCGTATCACCACCACATAAGGATAGCCAGATTACGAAAGTTCGGGCCACCGATCCCAACAGTCCTCCCGCACCCCCGCGACCACCGCCTCCGCCCCCAAAGACTGTACAACGCCGCTCGCAGAGTGCTCTTGAATCTGTGACCTTTATGAGGAAGATGCTATAAGGTCAGACAAGCTTTCAGTTTTCTAGTTCAGAATTAAATCTTAATTGCCAATGTAATAGGATTACATTCAGACAGGATATAGCTACAACACTGACAGAAACATTAAATTGTTGTGCTCATCCGCAACAGTTTCTCGGATGCAACTCCAAAAATTGTTTTGCCATTTACATTTTAGTTTAGCGGCGAGTTTAAAACACTGTCACAATTTTAGCGTCCCTTCTATTTACCGCTAAAATACCAATTTCAATTTATGTACCGCCGAGCGCCACATTCATTAGCTAGAAGATTAATGCCCATGGTACACTAGACGGCCGATCGCACCAGACTTCGGGGATTCCTCGCGTGATGAATGTCAATGGCACGTTAACGCGAGCCATTTGTGAATGATTGATCTATATGGTCGTCTATGAAGGTTACATGAACTCAAAAATACATTCAAAGAGTCGTACCGCACTATTTACAAAGTGAATCTTTAGTAGTTTTGATTAATTCTTTAATAACTGACCGGACCGTTTAATAGTAAGTCAACATAAATTTAACTTCGCGATACGCACCAGTAACAATCTCTTTACACATTTATACACTTAACTAGATACACAATATTTGATCGGCGTCGTTAGTCTGTCCGTAGTTTTGCCAGCCTGCCTACCGTTCCGCGAGGCGTTGGGCAGCCTCCTTTTTCCGCCGACTACATAACTCTTTGATTGCCTCATCTATCTCGCGCAGGTGCTCGTCCGGTTCGAGCGGCGCGATTTGTCTCATCATGTCCACCAGTCGCGAGAAGTAGTCCAAGTTGGTTCCACTGGGGCCAGTGGCGTCGACGATCTGGAGGGCCATCTGCTCGGCGCTGGCAGGTCCCAGGAAAAAAGGGTTGCGGTCGCTGCCCACGTAGATCAGTAGCTCGATGGGAGCTATGGAGTGGTCGAAAGGATGAAAGAATTCCATCCGTTTCTCGTAACCGCCCCTCTCGCGGTGATCCAAATAAGCCCGGACGCTGGACTCATCGTGGGCAGCCACTTTATACGCCAGACCGCACACACGTTCCTGGCAGACGACCAGAGACAAGAAAATAACATAATTAGCGGTAAAATTAAGGTAAATTGAACTGGGTGCATTGATTGTGCGAAACGCTTGGACAAGCTTTAATGTAATTAAAATTTTCTAGAAACCAAATTTCTTCTAGTTGTTGGGAAGTTAAAATCTGGCTACTTCCGAAAAAGTAGTCTTGTTTCAGACCAACCTTAGAATTTTCACTCTTTTAATAATTACTCGATAATGTGATCATGTTTGGGCTCAAATCACATTTGACTATCGGGAACTCTATCCAGCGAGAATGAGACTAAAAATGCCACGTCAAAATAAGTGGTCGCAATTTGGAGAAACGCCAAACACTGTTGCAAAATGCTCAATTTATGCAAAGTCAAAACTACTAGTTCAGCAATTAAGTAAACATTTTCATCGTTCAGTCTGCCCAGCATTTTTAATAGTAATAGATCGAACTTACTTTTTTATCGTTCGATTGGACGATGGTCACCACCCTGCCAGGCTACATGAAATAAAAACGAGAAATTGAGAATTAACAACTGAAACAAGTGTCGTCGCCCCAGCACCCTGTACAGCCAAGCTATAGGCGCGCGGGCCTGCCGATGGAAATATTACAGATATGAAATAGCGAAACACTTTCCCCCACCAAAAGTACGAATTTAAAATTAAATGAAGTTAGTTAACGAGTAGGATTTTGACTCGCCTTTCCTGGAACACCTCTGTGGTCTTCGCTGCCCTGCCAAAATCTTCTAGAATATCCGGCTATGTAGCCTTCCACTTTTCTCGTAATAGGAAAATCCACTTTCCACATGAGCGATCCATAACCGAATACCCACATTATAACGAGTGTGGGTTTGTTCCTGTCGGTGGACGGATGAAGAGCGACTACGACGATTCAAATTCGTTGTCGAGTGAAGACCGATCACCACTGCAGGGAATTATATACGGGAACGACCTGTTTTGATCAGCTGGCCGAAGCAGCTGTTGTTTAAATACTTGAGAGTTCGCCGCACGAACGTCTAGATGCGGGAGGAGGCTCCTGTGCTGGCGTTTCTAGCGGGTGTTTCTAGACGCTGTAGTGGGATGATGTACATTTCTAGGGGTCAGACCGAAATGACGAGAAAGGTCATCCACGCCTACAGCGAATTGACCGCATTCAACAAATAGAGTGTCGCCTCGATCATGCCACACGCATACGCATGCCGACGACTCAATAGCGGCTCGTGTCGCCATATCGATGAGTCTGTGTCGAGTACGCTTCACTAATTGACTAATTGATTCGGAATCGGATCGAGATTGGCCGGCTCTGTTGTCAGAAATTGCAATTGTCGGAACCCTCATGAACGGCCTTTGGCCCCTGGTGCTGTCCCCTGGTGGCTGACACTAGCAACGGGCACCGTGATTACTTTAATCTCGTCTCGGGCGATTCTTTGGAGTGGGCGTGGCTCTCTCTGGAGCATCATTCTGGGAGAAATTGTCTCGCTTTCAAGATGGAGTGAAAAGAGGCGACTATTTCCTGGGTCACCTTCGCAAATTTGTCTCGGTAAATTTAATCACACTAAATTGGTTCATATTCCGCGTTAATTCCTTTATTCTGAAGGGGGATTATACTGTCAAAATTGGGAAAATTGTGAGTCAGGCTTCTACTAGGTGTAGAAGATTGCAGTTCATTCGTGATATCGGTTTCACTACTTCCGTTTCTGAAATTGATGTACTGTACATATTTTTTAATTTCGAATCTAGTGAATAACAAATTAAGGATTATTTTTAGCATCCTGGCTGAGTCTCTCTCTCTTTACAGTTATTGATCTGGTGAACCGAGGCTGTGTGGTTGTGTACAGATTGGTGTTTGGTCCTGGGTTTCCGCTCGCTAGTCGAGCGCCACTGGAACGTGGTCGTTGCGATGGGTACGCGGGCGGCCACCTTCACCGCCAAGATTCACACCCTCAGCGACTATCACTTCCGGGCACGACACGGAATTCTGCCCATCCCCTCTGGAGTGGATGTGGCCAATACGCTCAAGTACTTCTCGCAGACACTGTTGGGGTGAGGCATCGTTTGGGGAGTAAGTGGAAAATGTGTATTGAACTATTGTTGTTCGATGTCCTGATCGGCGCTTTCTCATTTTTAGGGTACTCAAAGATGTGCCCAGCATTCCCGTGGAGATGATGCGGACCAAAGAGCAGGTAATCTCCTAGTTCCATCAAATGTTACCACTGTTGTTGAAATACAATACCAATTTTTTCGTGCCAGGACAACTTCAAAATATTGCGTTTGAATCACAAATACATTTTCCTATATATTTCTCCACTTCGATGACAGGATCACGCTCGCATGTCCCTGTTTCCCATTCTGGACTTCAAGGGTCTGCACCGGGTGGTGGTTCAACTGGTGGAAGTGGTGCCGCTCATCCAGCAAGGTCAGAACGTGCTGGGCCAGTCGCTGTTGCACAGCATCGTGTGTCTGGTGCCATTCCTGGAGCACGCCGAGATCGACACCTTGCCCAACCTGGTCGCCTCTACCCTCACCACCTTTCCAGAGTCGCTGCACCAGGAGATCATCGACACTCTCTGCAATCATCTACTGCCCTTCTGTATCAGTGAGTCGACACCACGTCTAATTTAGGCTCATTGAACGACAACAGTAACTCGAATGTGGTGTTGCCATTTTAATTGACTTGATCAATTTACATTTTATTTTTCCATTTGATAAAATTTAATTTTTCCTTATATCATTCATTTTATTCTTATTATTAATTTAATTTTATATGCAATTCTTCAACACAAACATTAAATTTATTTTTATCCAGAATTTTGCCGCAGCCAATTTAATAAATTTAATTTCAATCCTACTTTTGTTTTTAAAAATCGCGCCCAAATGGGAGCAGGAACGTGTGACGTTATGAATATTTATTCGAATAATTAAAATATGTTGAAATATTTGGATCACATTTGATGATGATGATGAATTCACTGAAGTGACGGATCACAACAGGAAGATTCTGTACCTCTCTCTCAGTGCTTAGGCACTTTGTGAAAAACACATTTTCACCAGTACCCCGGCCAGAGCCGCGCCGGGAATCGAACCCGGGACCGCCGAACCACAGTCCGTTGCTTAACCAACTGCGCCACGACGGGTCGTACAAAATTATCCGGTGCCTTTTCTATCAAGTCTAGCGTGTGATTAAAAATTTGTCTTTTGTTTGATCTTATCTAGCCGACTCTGAGAGCATTGAAAATAGGAACTATGCCACTTTGGCTACTCCTTCCATTCTGATGACCGTTTTCCAGTATTCAAAAAATCAAGGTGCTGCTCGAACTTGCCAAATTCTCATTTTGTCGTTACTACTTTCAATTGGAATATAAATAATTTACAATTCTTACCTGCTCAACGCTGTGACGTTGATGACCTTTTTTATTTTGCTTCTCGCACGTCCAGCCCACCATTGCCAGATCCTGGAGTGTCTGATGAGCCTGAAGACTGACATCGTGAAGGACCTGCTGTGCATCATCGCCCACGGCACTGCCGTGGCGCGCGCTCCGGCTGCAACGCTGCTCTTCTACTACTGGCCATCACTCAACCCGACTGCCTACGACCGTCGTGGCATGCAAGGTGGCACACTGGCCGGATGGAAGTCTGCTCCGTGCCAGCGCGAGAACTGTCTGAGCGGAGAGGGAAGCAACGATGCCGTGCGCATGTGCCTCGATCCAGCCATCGCCATCGGCACGGGAGATCACCCGCCACCACTTTACGTGTGCCAGGGATGCTCGGACCAGATCCAGATGGAGAGCGAGTCCTGCCATCTGGTCGATATCTTGCTGCCCATGCAGCAGATCTCGTTGCTGTGCGAGAACAAGGTAATGGCTGGTCCTGACCATGGTCACCAACGCACGCTGTGCAGTCGCCAATTCTTCTCCCATCTATTCAATTTGATATTGTAGAGCATGACAAAATAAATAGAGTGCAGAAAAATTAGTTTACCTCTCCTTTCTCCAACTTGAATCAATAGAATTCTACTTGTTATAATAATTTTCAATAAAAATTTAGATGAAACAATTATGAATGCTTATTAAATAAAAAAAAATTGCACACGCAAATAGGTTTTTGCAATTGCAACCAACCAATCCTTGGCCTCTAATTTTTGTTCGGTGTTTGCGTTCCTTTCCAGAATTGTCGTTCGAATGAGCGCAGCGCCACCGTCACCTGTTTCAGCTTGGAGTGCGCCAGCTACAACAGCAACCGTCCCACGCGCTACTGCTCCCAGTGTCACAACATCCGACACAACAATCGTCGGGGCGGCGATCACGTGGTGCACACGCCCATTGAGAGTCCCTGGAGATCCGATCCAGAGATGCAGAGCTACATGGTGGAAGCCATTGTCAGGTGAAGCCAGCAACACAACAGTCAGTTATGAGAGAGGATATGACATCGATCTCATAATCTATTATACTTGTAGACCGACATTAGAACCCAATCATTATTCGGTGGTCTGGTTACACTTTTTAATCTTTAGAATCTCCTAGTGAGATATGTCAATCCTTTTTTATTCTGGGATTCAGTGGTTTAATTATATAATAATATCTATTCGCAAATTGACATTTAAAAACGAATTTAAGCTATACTTTTGGTTCGTTCCGTTGCACTTCAATTGGTTGGAGCACAGACTTCTGTTGCGTTGGTCTAATGTTCGATTTCCAGGGTGGGCTTCTCATTTATTCGACTCCAAGGGAACCGGCGATATTTGCGGCCCTCGAATATTGTTCTAGCACTAATGTGGACACGTTACAATTCTGATCAACATCTCCTTGCTTAACCTCAGTCTGCTGAAAGAGGCCCAGGCCATCGCGGACAAAAACTACAAGGAGTCTGCCGACCACCACATTCGTGCCACCCTGCTGGATGCCGAAGAGTTGGTCGACTCGAATGTATTGGAGGAGCGTCGCATGCTCAGCCGTTATGGAATCTACCTGCTTATTGGATTGTGCGCACCCACGGAGGATACACCCACGGAGACGCTGGGACGACTGCTGGCCATGCTGTTCCAGTGGTTCGATGCCACTGCCTACCTCAAGGTTTGTATAATCCGAATTAGAGGAATTTTCTATAAATGTCATCAAGGAATTTTTCAATGCTAGTCATTAAAAATAGGTGTGTGGATAAAATACTATCGCTCGTAAGATGGGGGAAACAATGCTCGATAGCGCTTCACTTTATATTACCAACTCAGCATGTTTCTCTTACCACTTTCAATCCGAGTGCAGGACGATCAGGCTGGCGTGTTGGAGCGACTTAAATCCGAATACGTGCACGTTTGGCTGATGGACATCTGCAAGTCTCACCTTGACGTCTTTCTGTCCTGCCTGCTGCCTCATCCACCAGACTACGCCCGCGTGGGCGGTCACTGGGATACGGTCATCAGTCGAACAGGACACATCAAGGAGGGATTCAACCGACTTTTCTGTCTGGTGCCCTACGAGATCATAAATCTGGAGGTGTGGGACTTGGTCATGGGACACTGGATGGAAGGTAGGTGTGGTGAGAAGGGCGTTTGCCTAGAGTTTGAAATATATAAATCATAAATAAACGCATACACTGTATATTGGGTCCTGAAGGCTCGCGTGTCTAGCTCATATTATCTTAAATACTGTCTCCCGTTCCCATGCTCATTAGACTTGTGTATCTTTGATTTCAGCCATTCGCACCGAGGTTCCCCAACACGAGCTTGCCGAGCTCAAAATGCTGTTGAGCAAGGTACTGGATCCGGAGATGAGTCCGCTCGGTTTCGACGCACGAGACATGTACAAGTTCTTCGCTGTTCGTTTCCTCAACTCCAGCGCTCCGGTACAGGAACAGGCGCTTCAGTGGCTGCAGATCCTGTGCGAGTTGGACGTGGTGGTTCCACTCAGTCTAGTTTTCTCCATGTTCAACGACGGCATTCGTTCTATCCGTGCGCTGGCGGCCAGTGGCGGTGACCTGCAACGCAGTGGCGAGGCCGGCGGTACGGCCACCGGTTCACGAGGCGACACCGGCGCTGATGCTGAGGTGGGTGTGATCGCATCGGGCGCGGCCGGAGAAGGGGACGACTTGCGCCAGACCTCGCCCAGCATTTCCAGCGACGAGCAGGCACCAGCTGCCACCTGCGAGTACAAGAATGACGCCGAACTTAACCTGTCCTGTTTTGTGCTGATGTTGGACGTCTTGCTCAAGCAGGTGGGTGAGCTGTAGTGAAGAGAAACTAGAACACTGTGTCATCATCGATTTGCATTCACTTGTCATGCCTTCACAGAAAATTAATATAGGAAATTTAAAAGCGCAATTTCAAAAGTAAGGAGATTTTATTTTGGTACAGAAAAAAAAAATGTAAGTATCGTATTATCTAACCAATTTATTTCTCCGAAAAAAAACACAGGAGAATGGAGAACTAAGTATTTAAGCTGATGACATTATAGTATTGCCATTTAATTACATTGCCAGCACAAGGCCTTCGGGCATCTAGCGAAACTATTGACTATTATTTATTTCTGTTTTTATCGACAGCTGGAGCTTCAAGAGATCGATCCTTATCAGGGTCTGGAGCACATCGTGTCACACGAGATATTGGATCTGATCCGCGACATGATCGTGTCTCCGTGGTCAGGAACGCACACCTGTTCGGATGACGAGTGTGCAGAATGCTTCTACTGCGAGATGTGCGTTACCTTCTATCAGCTGGCTCTGGAGATGATAGAATACGTGGCTCCACCTACACCACCGCCAGATACTGCACCAGTTATCGATCCGGGCAAGATGGCCACCGCCGAACAGGTCGAGCCAGTGACATTGCCGATGACGGACGATGGAGGCCGAGGCATCATGCATGACGATGCTCTGCGCACCGACCTTGGTGGAGGAGGTGGCGTGGTACGACTAACGGATATTAGTCATCCAGATGCAGCCACCGAACGAGTTGAGGTGGAGTCTTGCGGTGTGTTTCCTCTGCTCACAGCCACCGTGCAGACTGTGCTGGACTCGGAACTGCAGACCGTGGCCATCATTCCTACGGAAGAGGTAAATCACAACTAGCAAAATGGCATGAGGGCAGCTTGGACAAACTCCTACAACATGTCCTTTTCTAGGAAATGAATTTTCGACAATTTGGAGATATCTTTTGTCCCGTCGCAGCTCCCATGGTTGGATCATTGACTAGTGATGTGACGGTTAGGGTTCGATTCCTGGTGTGGTCTCTCTCGTTTATTTGACCTCAGGGTGATATTGTCTCATATAGTGCTATGTTCACATATAGTGGTGGTACCATGTTGCCCTATGAGCATGTGAGAATGTTGTTGCAGCTCACTAATAAATCCATTTTCCTTACATCTTCAATCAGGTGGTCAAGGCGGTGGCCCACGCCGTCACTCTGTCAGAAACAGATGTGGGTTCGGCAAAAGTGTCGGTGGCACGGGCCACAGTGGTCGATGAGAGTGATAGTCCGACAGCAGCCACTGCTTCCGCTTCCACCACCGCTGCCGATGTTCCGGTCCAAGACGATGGCACCTTCTGGCTGACATCACAAGGCAAATTCAAGTTCACACTGGACGAGCTACCCGTGTCGCTGCAGACCATTCACATCTTGCTGAAGGAGTTGGAACGCTACGAGGAACCCGATGTCCTCTACCACATCCTCGCCTGTGTCAAGGTGCTTTGCTTCCGCGCAGAGTGCTTGAGTCGAGCAGCGCGCGAACATCGGGGTTTTCTCATCTGGTGCCAGGAGAATCTACTCATCTGCTCGCTCTGGAAACATCTGCAAGTAAGATATGAAACTAATCATAGCCATCACTCGATTCATATGCCTTATTGAGGTAAGAAACTGTTCGAACTAAGTTTTAAAATAGAATGGAAAATGCATTTCTGAAAATATCTTTTACCTCAGTTTCAATAAATATGTAAGGTTGGAAAATTCTTTAGAGTGGAGATTCTGACATTTTCAAGCAAAACGAACATTAGTTCAGATTTCCTTTTATTTGCACTTTCAATATCTTGCCTTTCGGTATTCATACATACATGTACTATCCTGTTTTGAAAAAATACTGTTGAGGTTTTACCATTTGACAGTGTTTGAAAACAATTATGATTTTGGAGCTTTTGGCAAACCATTGGAATCAGTGGCTAGTTATCCTGTCCCAATGATTTACGTTTCACTCATCGCCTCATTCCTTCTGGCAGGTTGAGTATCTGCACCTGGCCCAAATCGGCGTTCAACTATTGCTGCATTGCCTGACGTTGCCATCAGGAGCGGATACCTTTTGGAAAATGGTGGAGGAGAATTTTCACAGCTCCGATTGGAAGACACGCTACGCCGCAGTAGAGAAGGTCACCGTCATCGGTCGCTTCCTCGACTCGACCATCGTGCACCGCAGTCAGCCGCTCCAATCGTCTCTGGCCAACAGCTTTTGCTACCTCATTAGCAGTATGGATGATCCCAACTCTCACGTGGCGCAGAGAGCCACCCTCTTTCTGGACACCATCCAGAACTCTTCCTTGCACTGCCTGTGCTGGTGTCTGGAGGTCCAGTTTGACACAGTCATCGTGGACCGGCCCATGATCCTGCAGACGTTGCACCAGCTCTACAATTGCCTCAACGATCGCACCATTCTCACTTGGGAGTTCTTTCTGGATCGCTTCGACACTCTCTTCTTGGAGGCGCAGGTCAGTCTGGAGAGAAGTGGCGATATCGCCTATCCTCGTGACCTGCGTAACACGGACACCGGCGGCGAGGCCTTCGCTCACAAGCTGGTGCGCGCTCATGACGCCCTCGGTCACACTTCCGGTCAGTCGCTACGCTCGCTCACCTCCAGTCTGGGGCCCAAGCTGCGCTACAAACGAGCCATGTCTGCACCGGGGGGAATGAACTGCAAACAGCAGCAGATGCAGCAACAAGACAAGTTGATCGACAAGGAGAAACTGTTCAGTCGCCAGTCATCCGCTCCCATCCTCAAACGAAAAAGCTCCAAGTTTGGCATCGGTCACCTGCATCATCCACTGGTGGCTCACTTTCCTAACCACTTGTTCGCTGATGGGCACCTGGGTGGTGGTGGACGTGATCACTCCACCGATGATCAGAGCTTCGTGGCCACCTTTCACCGTCTGCTGGAAACAGATGCCCACGACCAGGACACGATGCATCTGCTCATCTTCTTGCTCATGCAGTTCCTGTCGCAGGCAGATCACGCATTCCCCACCGACGAGAAGGTGTCGGCCAAACATCAGAGCATCGTTCTGCGTCACCTGCACTTGCTACTCGGTTTCAGTGCCCAGGAGAAGAGCTTCGTTATTCCGCCCGCCCGCATGCGTCTTTCTCCCATCTTCAATGCCTTCGTGTCTAATCTACCTCGTGTACTCGATCGCAATCTGAAGATGGCCACCCTGCTGCTGCCCATCTGTGTGCCGCTCCTGCTCTACTGTCCAGCTCCGTTAAAGCTGGCCGCCGATGCACCCCACCTCAGCTACAGCTTGTGGTGTCTGGAACCACGTACTCGTCATGCCTGGCTCTCTGCCGTCAACATCCTGCTCTATAAGGTATGTGATCAGTGGCGGCTGAAATGAAGGGCGGGTGAATCTTATCTTGGTTGTCTAAATTACTCAAAACTAAATTATGCATGGAACGGTCAGCATGGTTGGTGATGTCCGCAATTTCAATTGCTGTCATTTCAATACCTAGTTCCAATTGAATAATTTGTGAACAACTGCAGTTTCGCATCTCGAGTAGCATCAATTTTGCTGTCTCTCATTCCACAGTATCGCTACAACATTCCACCCCTGTCCAGACAGTTCCTATCGCTGGCTCGAATAGTGCTCAACACTCTGGCATTCCACCAGCACCGTTGCCGCAGCGTAGTTGGTGGCACTGTAACCGGCGTGCCCTGCGTACAAGCACAGTCACGCGAGATGTCCACAGTCTCCACCGGCGAGCTGTGCAACATCCAAGAGCGAGACACACCACCCTACAGTCCACGCACCACCATCGAGGGAGTGGTAGTGACCATCACGGCTCCTGTGGAAGCATCCAAGGTGCACTACCAGAAGGCAACACGTGATCTCCCACATGGCACCATGCCCAGTTCCTCACTAGACGAGGCGATCGCCGACAGCGAGTGGCGACCACGAAAATCGCCACTCACCGAATTTTCGTTACCCATCGATGTGGATGAGCTGGAACCCGAACTAGAGGCCATTCCCGAGAGCCCCAAATCTGAGAGCCCTCAGGCAGACAGCCTGCAGGATTCGGTGGGCGAGCTGGAGAGCACTGAACCGGAAACGATTGGAACGGAGACAGCGCGTGTTCGCATCGAGGGTGGACTAGCTTATGCCGAGGCGGGCGACGACGAGGCCGAGGGCACGCTGATGTTGGAGCCAGCCCTCTGTGTGGCCACCGCCACTGCTGCGCCACCCATCTTGGTCCACCAGCCCGGTGTGGAGGTGCAGATGGTGAAACAGCTGCACCAGTTTCATCGCTCATTCGATGCGACCGAGCCGGATGGCGCCATTCCGACCACTTCTGGTCGTGGAGGCCGTCCACCATTGCTGGCTACCGCATCATCATCGGAAGATAACTCTGAGGACACCACATTTGTTCGCCAAATGACTGTACGCTCCAATTCTGTGTTCATTGGCAAGTTGGTGACGGGTGCGCAATCAGAATCCGTGGAGGAAGAAGTGGAGTTGGAAGGAGAGGGGGAGGAGGAGGAGGAAGATCAGCTGGTAAGTGGTAGCCTCCACAGACCGGTTGCCCTCTCAACCAGTCTCAGTCAGCCCACATCCGGCAAGCGACAACTGACCACTGCCGCATCATGGGATGGTGGCGGAGCCAACAATGCCGCACAACGACTAGAGATCTTGGACGCGTCAATGCTGGGCCACACCACGGCGGCTCCTCGCCGAGGTCCTGCTATCGTGTCCCAGACTGGGCAGCAACAACAGCAGCAACAACCGACACGGGGGAGCCCCTATGTGTTCCAGCCCATCCAGTCTCACCCCATCACCAGCATAGCAGAGCGTAGCCGTCCCCAAAGTCGAAGCCGCCAACAACCTCCCATACGTGTTGAGGCCAAACGCTCACCGTCAGCCGAGAGGACAGACTCACCTCAACCAGCTCGCTCACCTCTCACTTCGGCCGCTCCCTGGACCGTGGAAGTGCACTCGCCCATCAAACTGGAAATGCCGGCCATGCCCAGTCCAGAGCGTCTTCTGTCAGTGGGCACGGCCGGATCACCCGGTGCCAGTCACCGTGGCACACCCACAATCATAAGCCAGCGTCATCCGACCGGTTTCCGACAGCCACCATCTCCTCTGGCTCGCCAGCCCACCTTCACCTATGGACAGGAAGAGCATCGAGGTCCTTCTCCGTCGTCTCGCCCGCGCGGCCTGGTTCACCAGCCTGCTTCAGTAGATAGCATGAGCGCGCTGGACTCGTCACCGTTGTCACCTCCATTGGTCACGGACGTGGACGGATCAGTTTTAAAGCGGGTGTGGAGTGCCATCGATCAGCGACGGCCGGACCCGAGCAAGACACCGGATCAACTGATGTCGGTGGTGGTGGTGGCCGGCCCACCGTCCGTTCCGCCCAAACCTGGCTCCGCACCCCCTCCGCCGCTCATGACTAGTGCATCAAGGAGCGCCGCGGGAGGCGGAAGCACTCTGGAGACGATTGTTATTGACGATGGATCTGGTGTGAGACTTCCGGCATCAGCTCGGCTAATGGAACCGGCCGCAGTTACAGTTACGCAGGTAGGACGGGAGAAGATTAGATTTGTCTTTGGGTGAGCATATGTAGAGGGAATTATAATTGAAAAACGGGGTTTAACTCGCAGAAGCCTCGAGGAAAAACTATTACGAGCTTTATCATCGACCGAAGTACGATTTTGATTTGGGAAACTGTTAACTGGTATCAACTGAAACAACGTAAAACACTGTCGAAGAAACGGCAACAAGTAAATTTACAAAACTTGTAGTTAACAAATTCACTTTTTCAAATGTGCAGAAAATTATACAATGAATAATTTAAAACTAATCACGTGCGAAAATCTAACACTGTACTATTGAAATAGAAATGTTTTTCCATTTATCCTTTATCCATTTATCAGTCTGGTACTCAAGTTGAGTCAATACCTCGGTCGTTTGTTCACCTTTTTCGCACCACGTCCAGGTTCGTGTGAGCGAAGTAGCTGCGCTGGAAGATTCTGGCAGCATCGTTGTTCGTCCGCCGCTGCTGGCTGGATCGTCGTCAGGCGGTGTGATAGTAGTGGAGCCGGGGATCGCTCTTTCTCTGTCCGCCCGTCCACCAGCATCGCGACAAGCGTTGCCGCCAGTGCTTCCGCTGCCGCAGCCTCTGCAGCGGGCGCATTTCTCGGACATGAAACCCAGCTCGCTCGACTCTTTCCAAGCGGACAGCGGCAGCGGCGGCGGTGGTGCCATGTCCGACCGCAAAGCCTCGTTGGATATCAGCGGTCTTCTGGGTCCGCTGCCTCAGGCGCACTGGCTGGGCGGCGGCGGCGGAAGTAAGTCCGTCGCTCGAGGACTCTTTTCTGGAGCGCCGACCCCATCCAAGGACACGATAGTGGACGACATGGGAGCTAGAAAACTGTCCAACCCGCTGGACATCGCGGTCAGTTCGGCGGCCCTCATGCAGAGACTTCACCCGTCTTACAGGAAGAATCAGGAATCACAGTTCAAAGTGAGTGGTGGACTTGTTCAAGCGAATTACTCATGTGAAAAATGATGATCTATTTATTAAATAATTGATGATTTGTTTAAAAAATGACATTCAAAAAAATTAGTGATGCATGTAAAATTAGCTACACCCGGAGTTTATTAAAATGTGAAAATAAAATAAAATTGATGGTTTGACCACGACAATTGTAATTGTTTTATCTAATTTTTGTCTTTAAAAAATTGCGTTTTCTTGATCAGACTGGGTTCGGTCCGTGTCCGAGTCCCCGTCCACTCACTAAGGCGTTCGATTCACACTTGGAGTTCATCTATTCTGGAATCGCCAAGGACTTCGACGTGAGCGACGATCACGAGCCCTCGCCCTTTCACTTTCTGGAGAAACACGCGCACAGGCTCGATCATGGTTGGGCATTAGATTGTGTATTCGATTATTGAACAAATGGTTGTCCCCGCACCAGTCGAATTTAATATTTTGTTAACAGAGGAGACCAGAGGCCGATTCCGACAGAGGCGCCACCGGAAATCGTCAGTGGATCCTCAGAAGTTGGCCGACATGAGAAATACAAACAGCAGGTAAACCTGCTGTTTTTCATCTATTGACAGAAATTCAAAGAAAATAAATAGGAGATGATGGTAGTATAAACTTAACACTGGGAATTGCAGGACTACAAGTAGAACTCGGCAACGAAGATAATTTAAACGTAAAATTTAAAACATCTTCTGGAAGAAAAACCCTCACCTCTCCATTCCTTTTGTCTTGTCTAGGAAGTCGAGAAAAGGTGGCGACTACAGTAGTGGCGGCAGCCGATCTCAACAGCAACAGCAGTCTGCGCACAAGAATGTCGAGGAGGTAATGGTGGACCGCTGTCCCGACTGTGGCGCCGCCCCCGAACAGTACTCGGACGAGGAGCTGGGTCTGTGCATCGTCATACTCTCCACCTTCATCCACCGCGAACCAACTATCGTGGCTCCTATGCTACCGGAGATACTGCACACTGTCGCTAGGCAAGTACGCCACGCGTTGCTCACGCTTTTCCTGGAAAATCCAGGAAAGTAAAACATAATATACGCATATGTTAACATCCGACATTCTGACATTTGCTCAATTTAGTCAGATATAAAAAATAACTGCAAATATGATCACTTAACGTCAGGAAGCATCGCCTTCCTGACATTTTCAATTGGTGGATCTTGTACAAAATCGCCTTTTACAAGACGAAGGTCATTCATTGATTATCCGTTTGGTTTCAGAATTGCGAGCAACGTGATGTACCCGTGGGAGAGTGAATCGAACGTCTACTTGCCAGGCAATGCCCGCAGTGTGGCCAGGCAGTTCCTGCGCTGCGTGTTGCATCAGTTGGCTAGCAGCGGGGTCTTCGTGCAGATCTTTCAATCCACCATTGAGGGTCAGTGCTCTGACCACCCCAACAAATAGCTTCGTGGTCGTTTTTATAATTGTATTAATGCGTTGAATTATTGTTCATTTAATTCTCTTCCAAGTCTTGAATATTATTCTTCCGATTGTATTTCAGATCAGGATTTTTTCAAGGTGTTGGTGTCTGCCTTGTCCGACTTCACCGAGTTGAACCCGTTGGCGCCTCTGCAACTGCTGCTGGAAAGTCTGAACGAGCGCAAGACGTTGGCCGGGATTCACGTAGTGCTCCTGTTGAGCAACGTAGCCGCCTACATGGATTGCCTTCAGTTGGAAACGTCGGCGGCCTGGGCCAACGTCTTGCCACAGCTGGACACGTTCTCCCGAAAACTGGTGTTGGCCTTGCCGGCAGACACGGACGCGACCCCGCTCATGCGCATCCTATGCAACGTCCTGCGCATTCAGGGTCTCAACAGCTTCAAGGTATTGATCTCGCGAGTCTCCATTTTTAATTTCTAACAAATGAAAGTCAGCTCAGTATGTTCGACACGTTTTTCGAGAATCAGCGATTACAAATAGAAATTTAAATTTCTTAATGGTCATTTGGTAAAACATTACACAACGACTACATACACGATTGCCCATCGTTTGTTTTTCCAGACAATTCTTGATCCATTTTCCAAACTGGTCAGCTTCGCCCTTCAGAGCTGCAAATTCAAGTACAACACGCTACTCGATTTGTGTCATCTGTGCAATCGTGCGTTTTCAAAGGTAATACATTTATTGACTAGGGGTGGCTTTTTGGTAACAATTTTTTAGGAATTCATTCGAGCTCCCGTGTCTTCTAATTGTAGGAACGCGACAAGCTGTACATGTCGAGGACAGTGGTGTTCGAACTCGTGCAGGCCATCAAATTCAAAACCAATATTCCGGACGAGAATCTTCTGAAACTGGTGCAGGCAAGTCGCTTAGATGCAATTGCGAATGAAACGTTTGGAATTTTATGATTTTTTTAACTATGTGTCCACGTATCGATGCATGCAGCAGTCGAATACCTTATGACCTTATCGTGTTCAATTCCGTTCGCTAGTTCATCATTCAGGACGCCGGCGGCACCCTCGGCCCCAGCATCATCGTGGAGAACATCGGAGAGACCAGCTGGGATCTGCAGAACATGATCAACACCAGCGCCAGCGAGTGTATGAGACAGTACTTTGCGGAGGCGCTGGATTTTGTGGCCGATGTGCACACCCTTAGCAAGATAAAGGTGAGGCTGCGCAATCCTGTATGCTAATCACATTTTAGGAAGAAGGATGACTAATTCCCCCGTCTCTTTCGCAGAGCAACTTCAAAGGGACGCTGGCCGGACTGAACGAAGACACACTGGGCGGGACGCTGAAGGCTGGTGTCGCTCAGTTCCTGGCTCTGGAGATAACGCGGGGAAACAACCGGGAAAACCGAGCCATCAACAGATACTTGCCCTGGCTCTACAATCCTCTGCCTTCCGTGCAACAGGGGTGAGCAACACCAAAACACTGGAACAGACTCGTCGTAGCCCAGTCGGTATTGCGACTGACTGTGGCTCGGCGGTTTTTGATCTTGGTGATCTTGGGTAGCAGCGCTTACGTCTGTTCGAATTCCTAGAAATGATTAAAAATATGTTCCGAAATATTTCCGAAACCATTAGTGTCTTAGGAACGAGACATGTAGTAATCATTGATTTTGACTAACCTGGAACATTTCCTTCGATGACGTCAGACCCAAGGAGTTCGTCGACTGCGTGATGCACATCCGCCTTCTGTCTTGGCTCCTGCTGGGCTCACTCATCCATCAGGTGGTGATGGGAGCCAACTCCAGTCTGGTGTGTCAACCCATTCCCATGGAAGCCAGCAGTCACGTGGCCGATCACGTGCAAGTCATTTTGGCCGGTTTCGCGGAACAGTCAAAGGTGATAATGAAATCAGACATCCACAGTTGGTCTAATATACCCTAAAATGTGCCCATCCTGTTGCTATAAAAATCACGATTTCCGTGTTTTCATATTGTTTAAAGTAAAACCTGCGCCTTGCTCTTTGTAATTGCAGGCTTCCGTTCTGCACATGTCTTCCCTGTTTCACGCCTTCATCCTGTGTCAGGTAGGCGACCCGTGGTTCTTGGGGGCAAAGCTCACCTTTATGTTTTTTCACGTTACCCTGCATTCGATCACGTATTTCACACCGCCGTTGTCTGCGTCTTATCACCTGGCAAGCGATTCAAAAGGTTTCCAGATCTAGTTGGTTCCAAAAAAAAAAATGTGGTAGACAAGGACTCCATAATAATTGTGTAACACGTTTGTTTGGTTGTAGCGGCGAAGGGTGAAGGGCGATGTAAATGACTGGCATTGAGTGTCCATAGATATGTGTCGCCAGACGCTCGCACGTCACCACCGATGCACCACCCGTAAACTAGTTTTCGTCCACTCGCCCGTTTCTCCTTCCCATCCTTTCACATGTCCACCATTTGCCGTTTGTTCAGCTGTGGACCATGTACTGTGAGCAGCTCACCTCCCTCCACATGCCTGGCAGCGATCACTTCCACCTGGGCAGCTTGACTCTGGCCGACTTCTGGGCGAAGGTCACTCCCGGTGTCCTCCAGCTGCTCTCGCACTCCAAAGTGGTAAACACGACCTTCACATCCTCACTTTGTAATCGACTCGCTCGTTCCACATAACCGCGCACACTAACACCTTCCGACTCCACTCCTACATTACAATTGACGTGTTCTATGTATCACATGACTATAAATAAAAACTAGAGTGTCTTCGAACATTCCAAAACTCGCTCATGAGAATCCGACATGGGTGGAGGGAAGATGGGGGGGGGGGCGTATCATCCGGCGCACTCTTTGACTTAATTTGCAGCAATCATACAATGCTAATAAGTGTACGTGTCTTTTTTTCTCCTAGAACAAAATCTTCTTCCTTTCTATTTTGTCTGTTAAAAATGAACCGATAGGAGCACCAGTGCAAGTGTTGTATCGATTGCTCGGACTCATGAACTAATATTATTCAATAAAATATCATCACTGGAATCTAAATTTGGGAAACATGAAAACAAACTCACATTTAAATCATACTAAACTTATTGGATTTGTTCTAGTGTTCGACTGGAGATTTATTGCAACATGTTCCATCGTTCGATCCATTTGTTCGATGCCATAATCGTGTGTCACAGTCTCAACCGTTCACGCTTGGCTCGTTCTTTTCATTCTCGTTTTGCTCTCTTTCGTGTTTCCTTCCTTTTTGTCCTTTCTTAAAACTGGCTCCGCTCTCAAAAGGATGGAGAATTTCAGGTTTGGCTCATTTGGCTCGATGTCTGTCTCTTCATTTCACTCGCTCTCTCTCCACCTTAGTCAATGTTTGTCATCTCCTTTTTCTCGTCCATCCTCTCTCTCAAAAATACATCTCACGCGTGTACACTGTTTTTGTATAACACGCTCTCGCTGTTCACAAACATTTCCCTTCTATCCGACCAATGTTACTGATGATTCTCTAAAACTTAACTCCTGCTCATAAAAAAATTACAACCTGTGCCCTGATCAATGATTCCTATTTGCAGCTGGCAGAAATGGTGACGCTGCACTTCCTTAGCCTGATCGAAGCCCTCATCGAGTGCAATTCTACCGCGCTGGCCAAGGTGAGAGAGCCAGGCTGAACAATCATTTAAATCGCTGCGTCATCGATCTATTAGGGTGATCTTGTGATCATTTGATAAGGAAAATGTCTGCAAGTAAATTGTTCATTTTTCTCTCCAGCTTTTCCCAATGTGGAGACCCGTTCTTCATTCCTATAAGAATCAGGTATTTCAGTTATTTTTAAATGAAATTGTGAGCTCGTTAACAGAGGATGAGAGCTACGCTAATCGCCGAATGGCTAATAAATATCTGTGGTCCCCATTGCAGTTGCCCGCCCATCTAGTGGTTCGACTGCAAGCGTGCGAGAACCGCGCTCCACCTTCGTACACCAAAGACGAGGCCAGCTCCAATTCGAGCACTCTTCTCAAGTGGATTCAGCGGCTCCAGTTCAAGATGGGCCAAATAGAATTGCAGTCGTCGGCTGCCACCCAGTTCTACTCCGTGTGAATTGCTACAATAGCTAACTAACTACAATTGAACGCATGAGCGTGCGCGCGTTAGGTTAGAAATGTCTAGCTACTGAACTAGTCAATCCAAATTACCCATAATATATTTGATTATTTATAGAGGAAATGGGCGCACCTCAAGTTGACGTCTCCCCCCCTCATTTTGCCGCTTTCACTTTGCGCTCGCCAAAATGAGCTTCACGGTGCGACTAGAGCGGTTAGGGCGACGACGTCCAATCGAGCGTGGCACAAATACACGTTAAACTCAGTAATCGCTCGTCTAGCCAAAGTCATGTGCCAATCTAAATTAACTAGGATTCATGTTATGCTTTTATTTTGTTGAATCAACGTGGAACTGGGACTTGATAAAATGAATCACAAAATCTAGTTGGGATTTCAGCGATCTCCCCCCCCCCAATTGTTATTTCGAAAATAGATTAGAAACAGACGGATTAGCCTCCATTCGTACAATGTGTATTATAACACGCGACACCTTTAATTTAATAAAATCATTTATATAAGTGTTACTTGATATTGCGTGTGCTGCTGCTATGTGTTAAGTACCTAGTCAAATCGGTTGATCATGCGAGAGGGTTTAAGAGATTAAATTCGGCATCTTGTAACAATCGTATAAATTTATTACTTACTAGTTCATCGCAGATCACAGACAAGTTTTGAAACAGTTGGTCATAGGAGACTAGAAGTGATACACAGGAATTGCAAGTTGCCACTGAATCGAACGAGCTGATTGTACGATGACAACAACGCCGGGCAGATATACAATACCTTATATTTGATTAGAGTAAACTATTTCACGAGGTGTCTGAATAACTGTGCGGCGGTCAATATCTTAATACTGCTTCAAAAATTGAAAATTTGAATGTGCGACGTGCGACCCCATTTTTTCTCCTCAATTCAATTCCAAATCAATAAATATATTTTCAGATTGGCCGTTTGCAAACAGAATGTGACAACCCTAGTATCAGCGGGACCGACACTGGTGATCGTCGACCAAACCGCAGCAACCGCAGCAACGAATCAGCAACGACGGCGCCAATCAATTATATTTCGATTATGCTGTCGGAACTAACTTGCGGAATAAGCTGGTGAAGGAGCACGTGGAATGATCGTAGAACGACGTGTAATCCGTCGGGCATATTGTAGGTTAACCAAATCTTCTGGAATCTCTGTCTCAGCTCCAGCAACCTAGCAAACACAAAAAGCACACGTATCAGAACATTTGACGCTCATACAAGCAAGCGGGTAAACGATTACTGGTCACTTGGAACGGATGAGTTCTTTTAACTGGAGTCGTGTCGCACGAACCTGTTTGCCAGATCAGTTTTACTGGTGGGTGGCAAATTGGAGACGCCCACGTTGATAACTGCTAAACCAGTGGCTCGGCTCGGGTTCTGGCCAACGTTCACCAGGCTGCGACACATGCTGCGCACGAGACGGGCATACAAAAATAATCGATGGCAAATAGATCAATAATCAGCTAGGAAGGAACGGAGATAGTGGCCAAGTTCTGATCCTCTTTTTTAACCCTTCAGAATAAGATTGTTTGTTCGTACCGGTAGCAAAAGAGCAGCAAGTCGGCAGTCAGGTAGATTTCCTCGACCGCGTGTAGTGATTGGGAGTCGTCTGCTCGCAGCAGGGACACTGCCGCCAGTCCAGCTTTTATTTCGCGAACTGTTTTCTGGGACCAAATTTCAGAAAGGGTCAATTTAGGGAGCGAGTGTGAAAACTTGAAATCAGCCATTTGAAGGTCGTGCGTACCACGAGGGGTTGAAACCTTTGCCACTCCGCTGAGTTACCTGCAGTTTTTCGGCTGTCAAACCATCCAGAGAGACAGTGTCCGGTCGTGTGATGAGCTGATAAGGAAAAGTGCATCCGTCCGTGACGAGGGTGCCGCCGAAACTGACATCCACTCTGGCCAGACGCACTAGTGCTTCTCCGAAGCGGTTGCCACCAAAGACGTAACTGTCCAAGAGCGCGGGAAGGGCGTTGTCGGCGTCCAGCTAAGGGACGAGCAAAACTATTCTAGTTGTCGAACAACTGCCAAATCCGCAGCGACCATGAGGGGTTTGGTCTCATTATACAAAGAGCATAACATCTTGACCTCATGGCCAACTAAAAAACGTCAATTACCCAGTTGGCGTTTGAATTCCAAGCCAGTCCAGCGGCGGCCACCAGTCCGGGCCACTGGAAGAGCGGCAGCACGCCGTACTTGTCACTGGATGCCGGATCCAGAATGAGCGCCGCGCTGCCTCCGCCGCCACCATTCCGACACACCTGCTGCCAGGCGTCGCACAATGCGCTCGAGTGGCCGAGCAAGCTGGAAGGGCGCGAAAAACGCAAAATGGACAGATTAGCGATTCGGGCGCTACTGTCACCAGGGCGAGAGAGAACGACACTAAAAGGTCAACATCTTCACCGACCTGTTTCCCAGTGAACTGGAGAGCATGACGCTACGCGGTAATCTGAAATTTTTAATTTTCTACTATTAATGACATATTCGTTGGAAACATACATTTTCTCTCTCCTCTAACGAGTTTTGAGAATCATCAATTCGGTGTCCAAAATATCGGAGAACCTGCTCCTTCCGGATACAACGTCTTTTGGCTAGAATTATTTAAAAAATCGCTATCCGAAGGTCCAAGTAGAATTAAAATAAGAACACAAAATAAATTATTTTTCACGCCTAAATTTAAATTTCTATTATCGGTTATTATATCGTTTGTGCCGTCTCGTGAATTATTGGACATTCGATAAATTATTCTGGATCAGTCAGCAACCTTTAAGTTTAATTAATGGAATGGAAAATATGTGTCTCCATTGTTTCTTAAAATGTGCTCATTAATTTGCTGGAGTTACGATTCCTACCCCTTTTTAAAGACTTTCTTTTGAAAGGCGGCCAATTCCTGGTTGTTCTAAAAATGAGATAAACAATAACATTTCAGAAATATTCTCCAAGTGACATTCAGGGTACAGATAGAAGGAAATTCCATCTTGTCCAAAGCACATAGCATGCCAAATCTAGGTCTGCAGAAGTGGCACCTCGTTTACTTGGGTTATGTTTAATGTAGCTGTCGCGCGCCGGGAGACAGACCAACACTAGAGATCGTCTCCTCTCGTCGGATGAGAGTGGACAGCAGCAGCAGCAATATTATTAAAACATTTACTGCGTAAGGTAGACGGGGTAGGGACTTACCCAGGGACGCTGACACTGATTGAGGAGCGAAGCGTTGAGCGGCAGATGATCCAGATCACACTCACGACTGTCCACATAGGTGGCGTCCAGAATGAGACACGTCTCCTCCGCGACGGAAAGTGACGGAAAGTGTCCAGATTCCTCGCACTTCCTCAACAGCAACTTGGTCAGCAGCGGCCCGATGTACACATACCTAGAGGAGAACGGCGATGACATTGAAAATATTGAATTACTCATTCATTCATTCATTACTTTCTCCTTACACGACAATAAGGCATTTAAACTGTGTCTTCCCGCCACTCTCGATTATTCAGTTCACCTTTTTGAAGAGAAAAACGTTAGATAGGAAGAGAACAGCGCCTGTACTTCCGGTATCGTGATGGCGACGGCTGTTAGCGCTTCGTCCAACTCAATTGCCGGAGTTAAAACTACATTGTGGTCCGTGCACATACTGTCCAAGGCAATAATAGCACTAGAAACCAACAAAGTAATAGAAATGGTCAAATAAATACAAGATTAAAAATATATACCAAAACTAACTAAACAAAAATAAAAACACTGAATACCTGGGTGAAAAGGGAAGTGCCAGGGTTCGCCGGTTCGTCAGTTTCAGCTGAAGAAATAAGTGGTTTATGCGCAAGTAAGCTGCAATCTTCAACAGGGAATGGATTGACGTCTGACAATAAAAATAAAACAATTACTGTTCAGCAACTTCTCATCATTTGCGCGTCAAAGGAGAAAATAAATGTAGATCTCATTTTGTTACCATATTTAGGGACGGTTTATTTGGACAGATTCTGATTAGAATACCCCGGCATCGCCACTCCGGCCAGTCCAGAGCCTAAAAATAACAGAAGGAAATTACTAATAATAAAAATGAATAAAGAAAATCTCAATGGGCACACCTCGTTGCGCATACATAATCCCAATCTGCGCTCACCTTAATGGTAGGCAACATCTGTTTCTTGGCGAAAATTTCTAGCATTTGAACTAGAAGACACGTGGCGTAGAACAACCCCGCCATGTCACCAGCAACCACTTGTATCTACATTGATTTTTAAGAAAAGAACCATACGAAAAACGTAAAAAATAGTGAAAATGTTTATATATTTTTTTAAATTGTCGAGAGCGTGGCTATATACGAATGACTAATCGTCAAGAACGTTGACAGCGCATGCGTTTTCGACATAATCTTTAGTCTCATGGAACAATTGATTTTATCCCACATTATAGGAGAAACTGATGCAGGATATTTATCTCAGGGACCCAACGTAAGCCCCCACTGGGCTCTTCACCTGCGAAGCGACGACGTTGAGCTTGTAGGCTTGGCTAGGCTCGGAGAAGAGACTTTGCTGAACGTGGCAGACGACGCCTTGTTGGATAATCGGGAGCTGGCAATCGAATCTGAGCGAGCCTTGGAATTCGATGGAGACACCCAGCGCCGCTAAACGCTTCTCGTGAACGCGCCACAATCGCATCACCTGATGAATGTCGCCTGAAATTCAACGAGACAATCATCATTTATCAATATCGAGCAGTAGCGGTTTGACTAGTTCAACTTAAATACTTTTCAAAAACGTTATTTTTCATTTATCCCAGCAAAAGTAAGAAATTTAGAATGATCAATAGGTTGCAGTCGAAGCCGACAACACAACTACCATCCTCGAATGAAATGACAGCTCACACCTGTGCTCAAATTTAGTATATTATAAACTAATATTTATTAATAGGTAAATTAATACCTAATTGTCGGCTCTCCATGCAGTAGACGGCGAGTTTTTTGGGAAAGGGCACAACTCGATCGCTTAATTCTAGGTGCAACGGCGTCGGCCAAACCATCCCAAGTTCCGCGGCAAATGGTTCAACGTCTGCGTCAGCACTCGGCACGATCGATGCCTCCGACAACGGACTCTGCGGTAAGAAAACGCACCCATCACTGTATAGCAATACATTCACGTACCTCTCCATGTTCTTCTTGAACCCGTGTTACCTGTCGCCGCGCGCGTTCGATTCCATCCGACTGGGGCGACTTAAGCGACGATTCCTCCTCTGCCTCCACCGTGATCAGACTTTCCCGCGATCCGCATTCGTTGGCCCAAGAGCTGGACGTGCTAACCGATCGAGACACACGAGAGCAATACGAGAGCACAGTTAGTCACATTTTTGTTTAGCTTACGTACAGTTGGTCGAAAAATGACGCGAGAATAGCAATGGCCATTACTCGTCTTACTCGCTATTCTGTTCCGAGGCGATGTCCGGACTCTGGCTGAGCGAGTGATCCTGGAGGATAATGAGAACCTCAGGGTTGGTGTTGGCCAAGCTCAACGGGCTCTGATTAGCATATTTCCTACAAGCACACAGAAAAATTTAAGTTTCCAACTAATTTATATCAAGAATAGGTATTCATGAGGGGTTTTAGTTAGGACGTCTGGATGATATTTATATTAAATGGTGAATTCGGGACAGGCCGAATGAAGGAGACGAACCGAGTGGCGAGCTCGCTTTTATAATAATATTTTACTATTATTTTAAACCGGAAATTTTTCGCAATTACCAGTTCTAATTAAAATAATAGTAAAATATTATAAAAGCAAGCTCGCCACTAGGTTCGTCTCTCGAAACAAGTTAAGTGTGTAAGAAAAACCTGGCAGCACAATGCAGAAGAAAGAAAAGTGAATACCCGTGCGAGGCCTTGGCACTGATGTTAGCTCCGTGTCCAAGCAGCTCTTGCACGATGGTCGCTTCGCCCCTGACCACGGCATCGTGCAGAGGAGTCACACCCAGACAATTGGCAGCGTTCGCATCGGCACCCTTGTCTGCAAAATGGTCAAAAGTCATGCGTGAGATCCGCACTACCCGTTCCAACCGTTACCACTGTCAGCAAACTCTTGGAAAAAGAATGTCCAGTCCCGCTACATAGCTTGGTGGGCGAACAGATTCCACGTCAGCTAATCTGTGGCAGTTACGAATTGAAAATGTTTGTGGACACCCACCGAGCAGAAAATTGATGGTGTCGACGTTGGCGTACGTCACTGCCCAGTGCAAGGGCGTGTTGCCACTCTCTCGGCTGTCCTGACAATTCACCGCTAATCCAGCGTTCAGAAGCTGAGCCACACGACGGATGCTGTCACAAACACGTGCAAAAATATCGAATTAGTGTCAAACTTTTAAAGGGGCATCACTAGTAAAAATCTAAAATTCTAAACAAATAGTGACGTCACCTCAGTATAACCCAATGACCGCGTGCGACCACGAAACTATTAGATCCTCAACGTTTGACATTTGACAACGTTTGAAGTAGTTTCTCTCATCCATTCTGGGGAAATTTGAATTTGAATGGTATTCGCGAACCATTTTTAAAACTCCGTTCGGGAATATTAGCGCTTAAGCACTAGTATTTGAGAGTGGCACATTTGGTGGCATTCTAACTGCCACCGAGGCGCCACCAACGACGGCTCATACAAAACAGCCGCCTTTGTAGGACTGATGAGTCCTGCGGTTGTCCACCAGATATGCTCAGTTGTAATTCCCTCTCTCCATCGCTTCCACCCGCCACCAGCACACTTACTCGGAGGCGGCCACCGTCCTCATCAGTTCCTGCTCGAAGACGGAGCGCATGTGGGAGCTGGTCGCCAGATCCACGGGCGTGTTACCCGTCCTGTTGCGGACGGTCGGATCGGCGCCGGACAGCAGAAGGCTTCGCACGATGTCGGACTGATTTAGCTGGTGGAAATGAAAAGAAGACTCACGCACAAATTCAATAAACCATTAAAATGCACCATGGTGATAAGATGTCACCAGCGATTCGAATAGGTCCATTTAGATTCTAGCAAACAGATGCTCCCTCTCACAAGTTTGGCTCAATTCGATTTCGAATTTCAATTAAACACGGAGGGATTAATCCCAGAAACTGTTGGTGCCCCGTTCGCCCGTTCGACAAATTTCTCCTCATCCCTCCAAAGCTGTCCTGGAACAGCAACATCCAGGAGACTGGACTGGCGTCGTAAACGAAAGTATAGGGTCATGAAAAAATTTGGCGGCAACCACATTGACGAATATCGAGCTCTTACCAGT
>JAQGBY010000386.1:0-47017 GCA_034698785.1 Mycogona germanica | reverse complement strand
CCCGCGCCGGGAATCGAACCCGGGACCGCCGAGCCACAGCCAGTAGCAATACCGACTGGGCTACGACGAGTCGTGAATCGAACCTAGTTATACATTTAACTGAAACGAGAAAAATTAATATTTCCTGTAACAGGAACATACTGGCAAACTGACCCACATTTGGGACTAATTGGGACACCATTGATATTTAAAAAAAAAATGGAGTCAGGTTCTCTCAGTCGACGCGATCTAAGTCGATACACCATTGGTATTTTTAAAAAAAATGGAGTCAGGTTCTCTCAGTCGACGCGATCTAAGTCGATACACCATTGGTATTTTAAAAAAAAATGGAGTCAGGTTTTCTCAGTCGACGCGATCTAAGTCATCTTTATTTGCAGTGATCGTAAGAAATAAAAATATAAAAAACAAGCCATCGGGTCCGCAATACTTGTTTTTTATCAGATGCTGAGGGGTGGCTGGCACATACAAATGAGATGAAACCGAAAAATAGAAGAAAAAACATCAGAAGGGGAAAGCGGGGGAGATGGAAGAAAGAAAAAGAAAAAAATAGAAATAAAAACAACGACGCGCCGTAAAGCGACCCCCACAAAAATGTAGCTGGAGGTGTAAACGGTACCTTAAATCGATGCGATAAATTGGGCAACGGCTGAAATAAAAAGAAATAAAATAACAGTTTCGTCTCCTCTGTAGGGTTTTTGGCAATGTGCGCCGGAATATACAAGTAATGCGCCGGCTACAAACACCAATGTACATGTAGTAGTTGGGCAGAATTTCTTCTTGTTCACTGTTCCTTGTATATCTCGCCCTAGCAGGCACCATCCCCGCCTAAATCAGAGAGACCCGCAATTTGATGGGGTGGGGGGGAAAGAAAGAATTCCTACTCAATTTTCTTAACGAAGCCAGTGTACGGAAGCGAAGAAAGAAAACGAAATAGATAATAAGAACGACAATTGTCGCCCACTCCTATCCGGATGAACATTTCCTGCACGGCCCACAAGGTGGATTATATGGAGTGTGTAAGGGAATATGTAGAATAGAGTACACTCTCTTTCGCAAATGATATTACCAGTGCATCGGGAGGTGAGGTCTCCACTTCGCTCGGCTTCAAGTACTTACTGAGAGAGAAAGGGAATTGTCGTTCTGAAACTGGATGTGTGACCAGATTCGATTGCTCGCGCCTGAATGGCTTCGACAACACTGCTAGATTCCCTGCCGTTCATTTCACCTCGCAATTCTTTTAGGAGATTTCATCACGAACTTTGCACTTTCCGGCATTTCATCCTGTACCCCTCGTCTAGAACGAGGCACAAATGTATACGGCATACTGTAGCAGAATGGAAGAATTGTGAAAGGAAAAGTTCTGCATGAATAGAAGAGTCACCAATTCAGAATCAGATGAATATGCTGTCAAAATGCGGTTATTTTTTATTTGTTGAGTCCAACAGAATCCACCAGAATCTCTGTTTAAAAACCCCTTCTCTTCAATTCATAATGTGCGAACAGTTTCGGACTCTTGACCACTCTGGGCAGACTTTCTATCCTTTAGACCCAAGTTGGAAAGTACAGGACAACACGACCCAAAAATAAAATGATACAAACTTCAAAGATCCGCTTTAAACATCTGGTCATTTCAAATGAAGGTCAGACATACTAATTTTGCGCAATTTCAGACTGTAAAACAAACGTTACGTTATTATCCGAATTAAGAGGTTATTATGACTTTACAACATAAATTCCCGAAAAAAGCAACTCACGCAACTATTCACGTCGTCTACGTCGCCTACTACCGTCTAGAAATAGAAATAGCGGATAAGAAGGAAGAGAGGAATCGACAATGCTTGCCGACAGACAGTACAGTGTATGTGTGTGTAAGGAATAAACAAATTTCAGAAACGTCGGCAGATCAATTTCCGTTTTTCGAGCGAGCAAGTACCTGAATCGATCGTGGTTCGGCTCGGGCGTTCATATTTCTTCCGCAAACGCCCACCATCCCCTCATTCTAGTCACCGTCATAACGTGTGGGTCTAAACTCTCCCGTATCATCTGCATACATATGTCCTCCTGAGATGCGATTTCAGATCCAAACATTTTTCTAACCGACATCTCATTCCGATTGCATTCGATTTAAGATGGACTAGCTTCATCATCGTAGTCCTTTTGTCACAACAATATTCACAATGTGTACATCTTAGTATCCAACAAATTATAGTTAATCTTTCTTATTCTTTAAATTGGCACCAATTAAATTTGGTGAACAGCGATTCACCAGCTACATCCCCTTCAACGAGGTTAAAAAGAAGATGGTTATACTTTGGAAATGTAAAAGATCAAGCATTTCTTCCACAATACCAAACATTTTCTTACAACTATAAAATACATGATTTGGACACGTTTATTAAGAGGAGACTCCAACAAATCCTTGAATTGCCCGATTGCCAAAGATATGATTCGGAGCGAGGTGAGTTAAAATCAGGAATGAACTTAGGATCTCAGGCGGATGTACGAGTCTACACTAGTACGGTACATCGACAGCGCCAGAGGTCCACCAGCAGCTCACGTTCAAAAAACCAACAACGAGCGGCATTGCATTTTTTGCCAAGCACATAATTGAGAGCGACATGAGCGGGGGGCCGGGCACGGGCTATGTAGCGCAAACCTCATTACGGCATTACGAAATAGAGACCTATACAACCGAGAAATTGTGTATTACATCCGATGCAAAAATAGGAACCGTGGATGAAGAGGGTGGGGTTCAAGAAAACCCTCCAACCACCACCACCACCACTTTACCCCCAGATTTCCTGTCCGGATGTACGTGTGTGTGTGTGGCCCGGGAGGAGGGGGCGCTTCAGTCAGCTGGAAGCACGAACGGGGATTGAGATTGATCGGCTAATGATGTATGCTTTCGCAAATGGGTCGACTCAAGTATGACGTGATAGGCATCGCAGCCATAGAAATACACCAAGTTGAGAAAAATGAGCACAACTAAAACTGGTAATTTCGAGCCGGGTTTATTTATTTTTTTGTTGACAAAACTGCTGGAGTCGGTCGGTCTGATAGCATTTGTACCTCCCCCCCTCAAGTATACGTCCGAAAAATACAAGGATTAGATAAATGTAGAATATCCTTTAGATGAGTTTCGCCGAGGTGAGCGTGCGCCACCCGAGAATGAGAACGAGAAATGGAGCGTCCCACGCCGTGGATGCGAGAACGATCTGCCGCATTGAACAGTTGTCTCACGCACGTTGAGATAATTAGTCGACAACGAATCCGGCGAATTGGTCGCGGATGCCGGGAAAGCTATTTCATTCTGCCGCATCGGATGAGCCAAATTCGCGGAGTTATAGGCGATAATATCAATTCATTTTATTGCTTAAAAAGGGGTCAATGCAAAATAACTCGTTTCATTTAAATGCAATGGAATTTAACATCAGAATTTTTACTACGGTTTATGTCAGTTTTTGATGGCAGATGTTTCAAGTGAATTCAAGTGAAAAAAAAATATTCCAACAGATGTCGGCCAATTCTTTTGAAATAACAGTGATAATGTTGGTTTGTGTATGTGCAGTATGACGGTTGGAGTGGAGGATGTTACGATTGGGTTTGATGGCCAAACGGATATTCGCTTGGCACCAAGCACATATACGGATATGTAAATCCTCCTGACACCCACGACTGAGCATTCCAATTTCTCTGAGCTTGCCAAGACAAACACGCAATCAAAAGCACAAGTTGTGCACAAATAGCAATCTTCTTGAAACAACGGTGAGGTATTTTCTTATATTTTTTAAAATAACATGATCATCAACGTTCAAACTCGTGATAATCTTATATTGGTAAATGCAAAATATTGGTGCAAATCTTGTATGAACCACAAAATTGCACCAAAACATTTTAAACGGCGCTCCCAGAACCTTGCATAACAATTTCTAATTCAAGTGAAAAGAACAGTTCTACATTGTGCAGGTTGGGGTGCACGCGGATATCTTCCAAGCGAACACGAATGTGTACGTGGGACCCCAGGAGGACGGCGGGATAGATGCGCAGTTTCAATGTCGTGTGGCGAGAGTCAAATAAATAATTCACCGCGACGCCATTTCTGACACAATAAAATAAATTATTTAAAACTCCGGTTTCCTCGATATACGGCGGCTGTCGCCTGCCACGCTCGCAGGGGAATGGCGAGGGATGGAGGGGGGAGGATGAGGGCAAGACACAAAAAAACAACAAACGATCAATCCAAAATTCGTATCATATCTACAGTGAAATTGCGCGGTGGAGGGTGACAAGTGAAACGAGTCGGAAGGGAAAAGCAGCTTCGAAGATGAACAGAGGCGAGTTAAAGAATCGAGGGGGTACAGCTATCTAGACTGTGTAAGGGGTCGGTTAGTGTAGGGTGGGGACATAAAACCCAATGTGAAAAACGTCAAACTCCTCCCCTCGTACAATTTCGTTATGTTTCATGTCTGGATCGAACGGAACCAATTTGTCTTGGAGGAATAGTTGTTATCTTTTATATATATATACTCTCAAACATTCATGTGTACACTGTAGAATGTATGCGTTGTTGCATGTATATTTATGACGTATTACGGCACTGCACTATTCATATGCACTCGCAGTTCAGACTCAATGCAATCCGGCGTGCACTATCGGCGATTGATAGAGGTATTGGTGAATTAGTGAGTGGAATGACGTTGGCACGACAAAATTCTGAATCTACATGTACAATGAAAAATATTTGTTATCTACATTGCGTGAAAAATATTCTTTCCAACTATTGTACGAGTATATACTATAAGGTGTAGTGACACATGTAGCCTTTACAGCAACTGATCTGTGAATATTAGTCGGGATTCGATCAATGTGAACAAATTGCGTGAGCATTAATGAGGTTCACAATTTTAAGCAACGATTTGACACCATAACGCATTTTCGGAATACACACATCATGTAATCAACTAGTCAACAACAACAGAACTGCCTTGAAACATAAACAAATTGGAAAATAATTGTATGACGTACCAGATGAAATAGTAACAAACGAGAATCTTCATAGCAGATTTAGCGAAAGTGAAAGTATTTTGATGAATATCCGAGACTAAACGAGATAAATGCAACAATCCGTTGCTCCACTTATCTCGTTTGGACGCAGACATTCATCATGAATGCATTTATTATTCAGTGAACAGCTTATATGACGACTCCAACAATTCAAGAGCAGCGTCCCGTCCGGTCTAACCTTTCCTCTAACCATTGGTGCACATTACTGAAACTTCAGAACGTCATCCAAGATCTAACTAATAATATCTTTGGGGCGTGCCGCTGTTATTGTTAGGAGAACATACACACTCTTTGGCGGGGTGGAAATGAAAATCCAGCACTCGTGTGTTGCGGTGCGACGGCCGACGGTTTTATGCATGCGGCCGCATCTGCATGCAGTGGCGGCGGCAGCGGCAGCGGCGGACGTAAGCCTGCTTCTGCCGTCGACCGTTAACCGCCGGGAAAGCACGCGTCGTCTGGCGGGAAGAGCGAGGGGGCGCCGCGGAGAAGAGCGGGGAGCATGTGGATTTAAGTAACAAATAAGCGCAGCTGTTGCTAAGACGCGCTACGCACTTGATATAATAGCCATCATCGTCGGCTCCGTCTTCACCATAGCGACGGCATGACGGCCCGACCCAACATTTGTATAACCCCTTCTATGCCATCCCACTTCCTCGACACTCCCCCACCAGCCTGGATATCGCCACCCCAAACACGTACACCATTGACGAGTGAGCAACCACGAACGAGTTTTATAACAAACATCGTCAGCTGCCCCGTTGTTACAGTTACGGGAATTTGGGACGGTGTGGTTTCGCGCGAAAGTTGTACGACTCGTCGTAGCCCAGTCGGTATTCTACTAACAGTGTCCCGGGTTCGATTCCCGGTGCGGGCTCTCGATGATTTCGATTCCGGGGTGCTGGTGAAAATGTGCCCCTCGCGTAGTGCCTAAGGGGTACCAAGAGGAGTACAGAAACTTTTTAACAGAAACATTTTAATTTCAGACTCTCAGAGCGGGTTGATTCCAATGAAAAAATACGTTGATTTAAAAAAAACTGTGACTGTGGCGCTTGAGTTATAACAATAATTTAAATAATTTAATTTTATAAATGCTGCCCGAAACAGCAGACTCTTCGCTCACCAACATGCAACTCTTTGCCCGATCGCCGACGAATGTTGTCTTCTTCATCATAAAAGTACGCATAAAGATAGCTTCAACCTTTCACCGCTAAGTGGGTTAGAAAGCAGGTGGAGCATTGAGAATTTATAAAATAGTTGTACTCTCGTCAATCTTATCTTAAAGATATAAAAAAATATATTTATCCACCGAAACATTTATACCTGTATAAACGTTGAAAAAACACACACACAAGAAAATGATTTCCATTTACAAATTTTGCTAGCTGCTGCCACTGCAATTTTACGTCATTCGTGTTAGGCATTCACGACGAGTCTACGTTATGATGACCATTTCTTAGAAAAAATAAATAAAAACATTCTTTTGATTTGGTCGACATAATGCGAATTTGTTCAGCTAGGCGTATTGAAACCAAGTCTACAGAGTATTCCGGTTGGCACACGACATACCCTGATAAATAAAAAACGCAAATTCACGCATGACGTCATCCAATTTTACTAACCGCAGCGCTCCAAAAATACCTACTGGTATAAAATGAATGAGATAAAAACAGAAGGTTTATTCGAGATATTCAAGAGCGTGCATATGCATGCAGAAACAATATATTTCACGAAGACTTTTACTTTTTAAGAAAATGAAAGACACAATGAGTCTTGCACATATTTGGCAAAAACAAATAAGAAACTCCCAACCGATTAAACCGCGACGACGTTTAAAATTTATGTTGGGAATTAATCAGCGTAAGGCTTCGGAAAAAATCATGAGAAAGTGTTGTGCCAACAAGATCTAATGAAAAGCTTGACTACAAACGGGTGCTGTGCATTAATACTAGGTGATGCACATTTAGTCATTTGGTGTCGGCGAGTTGCAATTGTCGCCGCTAGAGCTACTTCACTCCCCCAAATTCAAACTCACTGCCACCGTCAGGTGCGTGAAAAGTCTTAACGTGCAATATTCCAAAGTTCTCAGAACATTCAGTTGTCTACATTAGCCCCTACTCTGTACTTTAGCTCTCTGTGTGTTAGCACCAGTAACCCGGGATTAAACAAACGACAGCCCACGACGGGAATCGAACCACGGACCGTTGCAACAAAAATATTTCTCTCAACCGGCTGGACTTCAACACGAATAAACTGATTCTCCTGAAGTCCACCAGAGGGCACCAATAACTGTCAAGCACATTGGTGATAGTGTCATATGGCAAACACGAAAATTCGACATAAAACAAACGAATAGCTGTTGAAATTGTACAGCAAATTAAAAAGCGCTCAGCTGTTAAAAGATAAATCTTGGCCTTTGTTAAACACATACTGTAACGAAAGTAGAAAATAATGAAAAAGTGTGTGACTTCACCGATTCAGTTCGTGCAACGAAAGAAACAATTAGAATAGTTTTATTTGTATTAGGACGAGTTTGACTTCCGGTTTGAACGCCTAATCAAAACTCGCCCAATAAAGCTTCTCATGTGTTTATTTAGCATTTTAATTAAACTAGAGTTACGCTCGCAAAAGTCTGGAGAACTGCTATACTTTCCATAATCTTTCTTTCTGTTATCGTCTTACAATACGTTATCTCGCTACACGTATATTTAAAAGATAAATAAAGAATATATATTGTTTTCATTAATTCTGAGCAAACATATAATTCAGCAAAATGAGTTTGACAATGTTGAACAGATAAATGTTTACCTAATGATGTTTTAATTTATAATTTTCAAGGTTAGACTGACAATATATTTCCCAGTCCCTGGTGCCTCACTGAATACACTGACAGTAATTATTGGTGCCACAACTTTGTCGCCACAATTGCTAGTACTTGCCAATTATTTTAAAAATGGCTCGTGTTTATTAATAAATATTTTATTTTAGTTTCCAGATCATTTTAATCTATATGAATCAGTAAAGAGATTATACCATTCTCGAATTATCAATATACAACCCACATCAATGATTTTGAAAATTGTGCAATGATCAGACACCTCACCTCCTCCTATGGTGACTCGATTTTTAAATGCCTGATTTACAATGTATTCGGTTTGCCCGGATGGAAGTTTCACGCAACTTGGAACGTTGCACGAAACGTCGGTCACGCTTCGACTAAATCACAACCAACGCGTGAAATCTGTGACTGTAAACCCGATAGATGCAACGGCAGTGCCGACTGCATGTCTCCTAGATAGGACTACGAAAGCCAGATATTGGCCCAGGCGAAAGAGACCGGGAATGTGAAATAGCCCACAATTGCAAAAGTAAAAAAGAAAAAAAAAACACCTCACACAAATACCGTGTGCGGGGAATTCCAAACTCGAGCGTTGACTTCACAACAAGGTATTAAAATATCCACGGGATTTTCGGGACCCTCAAGACAACAGTAGTCTTCAGTTTTAAAACAAGAGTATTTTTTTTCTTTTAGTGCCATTCGGAGGCTGCTTGTACACTTCATCGTAATGCCACCAAAGTGTCTTAACCTTTCTAGCAAAATGAAAACATCCGCAGCAATTCAAAACGAGACACGGAATATAAAGACATATTTTGGAAAAAGGTCAAAAATACCTAACAACTGAATATGTAACCCTCCTTAATTTCAACTGGATCGTGACATTCAAGATACATCATGCATTATCTGGTTCGAAAAATGCTGACATCGCGACATTGCCACTAGTGTCATTAAGAGTCTGTACATGAGGAAACCTGTACATGGAATACTATATAATAAAACGAGCTACCGGACAAAGGAAATTAATTGGAATTTCAGATACCTACATCATATCCTCCTGAAACATATGAATGCATGCATAGTAAGTTCTCCCCTAGACCCTATCAAATGATGATAACTCATTTGCTTTCATGCAATGCGGCACCGAGAATACATGTCCGATTCAGGTCCATGTGAGTCCACCGATTACTGAATTGTTAAGAATAGATCACTACTCAACACCAATTTGTTCGGGATTCTTCCTAATTATGGGATCATGTTTGCGTTAAACTGGAAGCAAGATCCAGAGCGTTTGGGCTCGGGTCTCACAGGAGGATGAGCGTGCCCCGGTTCGCACCGCAACGAAATACCACAAAGACCATTGTCGGGCGGTGGTAGTGTCGACAGAAAGTCGACGGTCCAATCAACCAAGTGTTGACGATAAAAAAGAGACAAGTGTATATATGTATGTGTACAGAGTGTGTGTAGCGCACGGTAGCAATGGTGCAGAGTGTAGACGTAACGCCGGTGAATACCTAGATGTGGCTTTCACTTCCTCAGACACGGGGGAAAGAAACGGGGAGCACCTTCCAGTTAATTCAACGTGGTGTTCAAGAGATCTATAATAACTTATGTATCAGCAGATTGTCTCTGATCTCAGTAACATCATTGCGTTGAAAGTTTTAAAAAAAATACATATACACGGTGAAAACTGAATAAATAAGTTGTAAAGCAAATTGTCGCTAAGAAAAACAACCTTTTTTGTAGCTGAGATAGATTCAATTAAACTATTTTAGAAGAAATGTGAATCTTAAATGTAAAGAATGCAACCCACCAAATTTTAAATGTCTGACTTATTTTTAGAAATACCCATTTCAAGAAATCAAGTGCGACGACGAAGGCAAAATTCGGCAAATTAAGCTTAGGCCACGCTGGAGAAGTCAGACACTTCAACGTTGATATTTGGGTATGCGTTTGGGTATGCAGGGTCCAAGGAGGATCGAATGCGGCACACACACACACTATAGGCGTACACGTTGTCGCCGATGCTATTTATATTACAAACTTAAGGCGCAGGGGCGCCACATAGGAAATTTGCTCACGCTTTGCCGAGACTAGATCCATTCCCTGCCAGCCTTTGCCTATGAGCTGCGCACCATAGGCTCCAGGATATTGCACGGCTGTTGGAGCTTGACAAATAGTATAGGCCGACGCGCACGATAAACACGGGGATGGCTGAGGCCCGTGATGGAAGCGGAATGGGACTTGGGGGTGGGGGTGGGGGAAAAGGGGGGTGCCAAGCAATATTTAACCGAAACACATGCATCCGCTAGAAAACCGCCTTTTCTCGCTTTTCGTTGGTATTGTATCTGGTGGGTGGGTTGGACTGAGCGGGGAAGGACTCCACCCCTCAGTGAAATAAACTGCCGTATGGGCAGCTCGCATTAACACGAGATGGTAGGTAAAGATTCAAATAAATCCACTTGGTACACATATAGCAATGAGGATATTACTATGAGCACTATACAAATTATATGGGAAATGAGTCCAGAATTGGAACCCTAATGTTCGCTACAAATAAACAGTAATCACGTCATCCATTGATACTGGATATTAAGATTCATTTCGCATTATCACCTCAGGGTTACCTGCGTTTCACCAACGTGTTTGGGTAGTAATATTGAATTTCGATTTCATATTTAGTTAGTGCATAACAATTTTTTTAATTTTATTATCATGGGCTCCAGGAACACGACAATGTCTCCTTAATTGCTGGAGGCGCCCTGCGCCGCACTACACGATAAAAGCAGAGTTGCCTCGTAGGTGTTTATTTTAAGATTCGCTTTCCAAGCATACCTATGTGAAAACGGGGTCTCAGGAGTATAGCAATGAGCCACCAATTGGGTAGAGCGGCCATTTGGCCAGAAAATACAGTGTATGTGATGGTCGCTCTGTTGTCCGTAACGAAATGTTGTCATTCAACAGACTCATTTCGGCAAGTCAGCACAAAATTTGAAGACATGGTTGGTTGACAAAAAAGGAAAGAAAAAAAATCTGACAAGACTTGGCTAAATATGGGACTCTGGATGGCGGTATTTTGCCCAGCAAAGTGAGATGACGAAAACTGCGCAAAAAAGTACTGTCGTCGACGCATAATATAAATGCATTTTTTTGTAATGGAGTACGTACCCCGGATTTCGCTTGGTCCACTAGGCTCGGTAGAGAGATGAGAACGTTGCCCTGAAAGAGGCGAAACGACGAAAGCGCCGCTAACGGTACATCATTGTTATCTATGCAAAAGAATATCTAATAAAGCGACGCGCAGACAAATTGGAATTGCAATGAACAGTCATTTAACCGTAATGGTCACCGGAATGGTCGACGGCAATGAAAGATTCGAAGTAGTGGGCAGTCAGTCGACGTTTAAGAGAATTTTTATGCGGCGACATCATCACATACCGTATGCGCTCAAAGTATAGGCCACCTTACTTAAAGGTGGCATCACTACGTTGAAAATAAGCTTTCAGTTTACTGTCGAGAGGCATTGAAATCAGATTATAATAGTTTATAACAGTCAATGTGAAAATGTGCCCTTCGCCATAGTGCCTAAGCAACCATGAGAAGTACAGAAAATACTGTAGTGCAGTGATGAAAAAATTAAGAGAAAATAATATTTTAGACTTAATGCGAAAATTGATGGGTGAATTAAATAATTTAGTTGAGTAGTCGCACCAGTCATGCGTACATGTGTGCATTTACCCAATTAAAATGTAATTAGTCACAATAGATAATGTACATGTAAATACGAGATACGCGTATTTAAAAAAAACTGCCTTACCGCAGCTGTCAATTATTAACATATTTTGAATCATGATTAAACAGTCATTTTGTAAATTTAATTATGATTGAATGAACGTCCATACACTGTTTCAATCTACCTCTTGCGTCTCATTCCCTTGGTCCACCGCTAGGCGCCAGTGCATTTGGTAAACAAAAAACGTCGCGTCTTTTCAGGACGTAGGCATGCGCGTAAATATAACCGTTATGGGTTCAGACAGGAGCATGTTTGCAGGTACACGTACGCCAAAAGCCAAAAACACAAGCTAGCATCCCGGGGATAAAAAAAAACATTCGGGGATCCCGAGCGGTTGCTGTTTTTTTTTTGTTTTTTTTGCCGGCGACGTTTTAAATTGGTTCGTCCGCTCCAGCCAGCACAAGTGCTCTGACGAGGCATATAGGCCTATAAACACATGCCGTTGGCACCATTTCGCATATTTTGAAAGTGGGGGGAATTTTCCTTTTGCCAAGCGAAGATTACGCCGCGTTGCGCGTACGCTCTTTGAACGCTCCGCTGGCGCGCGTCAAAAGTGGGATGGAGCCGGGGCAGGGTGGGATGTCGTGATGTACGCCATCTTTTCACGCTCGAGACAAGATTCGAATCTTGCGCGCATGTGACTTGATGCTTGCGCTGCCGAAATGTGAAACTCAACAATTAAGACAATATCATTCTGACATGCACACCTAAACGGATTTTATACGCATCGAAAATTGAAGAATTTACAATGTAAAAATGATTGCAAATCCATCATTAGGCTACACCTTTTGGTTATGCTTTTGGAACATGCCTGCCTACTTGAGGTGACGCAATCACCAGGAACGTCTCGCAGATGGCTCTCCTTCCACTATCTTATTACATATGAGCGTGGCGAATTAAGAGCGCTACTTTGTTAGCGACACGCCCAAATGTGACACCTGCATCGCTAATAATTATTGAATTAATTAAATTTGCCCGGTTGTTAATTTTCTCTATCAGCGTCGGGCCTGACCGAACAGGGAAACGTGACGAGATAGAATAAAGCACCTTCCTGAGACCACGAGTCCACACGCTCACCAAATTTAGTGAATTCACTATTGATATTAGTAATTTCGTGTTATTAGAATTGAGCTGCGAATAATTCGTCAAAATATATATACTCATATAACTTCAAAATTACCAATTTATATCTGCTCTCACAGATTATAAAATAAAACGTTTGACATTTGGCTTGAAAGTAGTACTTTTTCCAACTTCCTCAGCGAGGTAGAACTTTAAACGAGTATAAAAACTGTCGTGAGCAACCTTTAATCAAAGATAAGCCTAACGTTTTTCATCCACAGTACGGTCTTACTCAAATTTCCTGTTGACTTGCAGATTACAGTGTGGGCCCCATGAAACTATTTCATTGATGGAATGCACTTTGAAAGTTAGTCACAGTTCTGGTGACATGATTTCTCAACTATCTATCGATACGTATTCTGCCAGACAGACGGCAGACATTGATACAAAGGAAAGCAATTTTCAGTGGTAAAAAATGGTCTCTATTTTAGAGTCGAGTAAGCGGATTCATTTTTCATTAGGCGGAACACAATATTCAACCTAAATTTCTTAGAAAAGCCATACCGAGGATCGTATTGGCATCAAAGCGTAAGAAACTTAAGGCTGATTAAATGAAGTTTTTTTTGCAAGACTGGACCCAATTCGGGACGAAAAGTTCGCAGCGTCTTCGCATGACCAGATTTGTAGACTTGCCAAAAAAAAGGTGTAACCATTAATAACTCTTAAGATGAAGATTATGAGTTATTATCTAAAAGAACATGACTTTTTACTTCATGAATTGTCATGACGTTTAGTCCGATCTTGATCATCAGATTGGAATTTCCGGTTTGTCTGGTTGAATTATTTGTAAATACGTGCTAGCTATATATATAATAACATTTTCACTAAACAAAACTTGGGTTCATCCCTGGATGGGTGAATCTTAACAATATAGGTTATTGAAAGGAAGATATATTAATTAGTGAACACGAGAATTAATTAATTTTGTTACTTCGCTCTGGTTAAAAGGTTAAAGTTTCGTCTAAACTCTTAAACCCCAATTATCAGACACTTGTTTAAGATAGTTTGTCACTTTTATGCATCGCGACGCGTTTCGATCAGCAGCAACTGCGTATAACCAACAAACCCCCGCAGACAAGATTCCAAATTTCATATAGCGGTCTCCGTCTGATCAGTTTATTAATAAAAATAAGCTATAAGCATGTGCACACACGGTTGACGAAACTCATATTAATTCGCCTATTTGGAAGCGCGACACCTCGTCCGGCCAACACGTAAACAAAATGTTGACGTTGATGTGTGCGAGTGGAATTATTGCAACAGGAGAAATATAGAAAGAAAAGAAATTTAAAAAAAGAAATCGGGATATGCCTGTTGGGCAACCGAAGGTGTCACATTCAATTAGCGCAGGAAAATAATAAAAATTATGTTTACGCGGCGAATGCACCAGCCAGCCGCAAACATGGTCTAACGAACCGCAACAGACTCGCATCACACGCCAGATTGAGAAATGGATGGCGCAGTCGCTTAGAAATGCGCGCGGAGGGACGCAGATCCTGCTGAGACCCACTCCTTCAAGCCACATTAGTTCTCCATTTGTGTGGTCAGTTGTCACGCAAACGCGTATCCAAAATAGGACGAATTTCAAACTCAATTCACGTATCCGTATATAATTGATGATATTACGAGCGCATGCATCCCAACCGGGTGCTTCTGCACTTTGCGATGGAGCACAACATCACCAGTTCCCCGGTTCGAATTAACGGAAGGCTGCGACGGGAATCGATCCTGTGTCACAACATAAGCCAGTCTCTCACCAATCAATGCTGCATTGGGTACAACAATAATGACGCAACTGGTCCATACACACCAACAATTAGGACTTCCGAACGTTTGACAAATTAAATATCTAATCTTTTCAAAACGCAATTCTTGCTATTTCGTGAAATACAACTGTAGTACGCGAATGCAATGATTGAATAATAATTAGAAATTCGAGATCTAGTGTAGAAAATGTCGCGGCATCATTGGCGCGCGAATCTTCAGTACCATTTTGATCAAATGGAGACGCCACAATGTAATTTCCTGCAAAGCGATGGCAATGCTTTACTTCATCGGCTGATTTCTCAATATATACGCAAAATCAAGATCTCAAATAACTTGCACTCAACTACAAATTTGCGAACCTATCTACAGCTCAAATTTTATTCAATTTCGTTAAGCCGTTCGTAAGTAAACGCCCGAACAGATACTCTGTAGATTAAATTAAAAAAATTAAAACGGGGATATTCAGGATTATAATGTAGATACTTTGTACCGTCATAATTGCACTTCTCCTGAAAGTGTCTCTAGATGCTGGCAAGGTGGGAAAAATGAGTGGTGGGAGGAATGATGCCTATATATACTGGTACACGCGAGTCATATCATAAGCGAATTAGCGTTTTGGCGTTGTCGTAATAATCTCGCTGGAAGCACGCAGCACCAGCAGCACCAACAATACATAAGTCGACCTAGCCTCGCGAGAGCGCGACGAACCGGGGCGGCGCTTAATCAATTATGAAATAATTCCATCGTCAGCGTCACGTCCTATAGTGGAGCGTTGGGGAAAAAATTATTATTAATTAGACGCGAGAGACAAGTTCAAGAAGGAGGCACCCAGCAAAAAAATGTATATTTTTCGAAACGCAGCGCGATGACGTCATCTAATGTAGCGAGGCCTCAGCGCCATCTACACGCCTGTCTAACGTCATATGGGCATAGCATTCATTGCTAGCCCAGCTCTACTGTACTGCAGTAAGTTGTTGCAGTAATTGAAGTAAAGCAATTATGTGACAAAACGGTTTTAAGTACAAAATTTTTTGAACGTGCAAATCAATTGATGTACAATTTTAATTGATAGAAAATATTTAAAGCCAATTGTTTTCATACTGTTGAGCTATTTGTTCACCAAAGTTTCCGTCCTAAAACCCCCTCCAGGGAACGACCTAGTAATTTTAACTAGCCTAGGCCACAGACTGAATACATCATCCTCTAGTGTAATACAAATTGTTACTATATTTCTGTGGGTCTACGAATGGTAACTGATAAAATAATTATAGCGACCACATGCAATTCAAATGTGATATATTTAATGAAATATGGAACGTGGTGTCACTGTCATTTTATATCGTTTATCCATTACATATGTATGCGGAAAGGTATAACAAAATTCAAAATGAGCGTATATACTCTGTAGACAATGACTGATCTGTTGCTGAATAAATTAATTCTAATTCAAACGAGCTTGACTATTAACGAAGCGCAAAATTACAAAATTAGGGATACATCATAACTCCCCTGCCCCGACGATTAATTTACTCGTCTACATCTGCTTTAATGTTTGGAAAAGAGAGAAAAGTAACGGGACTGTGGGGCATTTCTGTTCTACGTTGTGAGAAGTCAAGCGTCAAGAAAAATATTTCTCTCGTGAAAATGGCAGTTGAATATTCTCGCTGTAACAGGGTGATGTGCTTTATACAGAGTGTATTTACAATGTAGCGCACATTTCATCATTTGACAGGTAGCGGCTGGTTGCAACTGTTACCTTTAGAGACGCTTAGAACACCCATTTACCAAAATGAGCGCTAGAAACGCCTGATAGGCGATTTTCGAAAAATTCAATTGCCGAAACAGATGACGCATCAGAAAGGTACTCAAATAAAAAGGTGGTTACAGGTGGTTACCGCCCTTGTCGATTTATATGGCGCAGGAGAAACATTGGGGCACCACACTCTGCCACTTTGATCTTCGGATACACCACCAATGGTGAGCTCAGGGTGAATGTTAATTAATAACAAAGTTAAGACAAATTTTGAACCATGCCGGGAATCGAATCCAGGATCAGGGCTGGAATAATATTAATTTCTGTATTGGTTCCACGCAGTCGGGGATTCGGACACCAAACATGAGTTCGGAGCCGAAAGTCGATTTGTGATCAACGCCTGCAGATTAGCTGAATTTCATCTCATCAGCCGCGGTTGATGAACCGATAAAACAGACAGTCATCTCAGTCGTTATACGGTGGGTTAGTTTTAGACGTGGGTGTAGTAAACAAAGAATCGATCCACGAAATAATTATCCCTCCATTCTTAAGTTGTCGCGTGGCGTACTTGAAACGGCCGCACTTTTCTCTCCAGTGTATACACAATAATTATCATCTCTCGTGTTCCCAACGCTAATTATTGCGTTCCAAACAAAAGCACTCTATTAAATGCGATCGAGAAAAAATCCGTTCTAATTAATGAACTAGGAAACGGAAGCGAGCGACTACTGGAGCTATAGGCTTAAACGTACACAGTTTGTACTGAAGCCTCGAGGCAAAAATATCGAAGTAAGTCTAAATCTAGTGTTATATAGGATAGTTTAGTTGGGGAACTGGAGGAGGGGACCGCATTGGCAGGCTAAATACAGTCGAACGATTGCTATGATTCTCTCACATCCCTATTCAAAAGACAACACGGAAGGCACTGCTGTCGCGCTACCCGTAGACATCGACAATTGACTAAAAGACGAATCCAGTGTCGCTCTAAGAATTGTGTGTCATCAACTGTAGCCGCCGAACGGGTACGAGATTTTTTTTAAATGTCTTTTAGAACCCTCGACAAACAAATACAGCGCTAATTCGTGAGACCGCTGTATAGTCAAGCAAATTGATGCGTGACTGAGTAAGTGTGCCGCTAATTAATGAGCAAAAATAGTCGACGCTAAAGTTAAGACAATTGAGAAATTATGCGACAGTGGACTAAACAGAAGGGAAGGAAGCAGAAGGGTGGCGGATGAAGGCTAATTGCATTCATTCGATACTCGCAAGACGTTAAACGGAATTTAAGATTACAAAATTAATTGGATATCTATTTTTCGGTACACTGTATAAATAAAAATTCAAGGAATACAATGAGTCAATCATAACCGGAATTGCAAAATTAAACGAAATAATTAAATATCACAAAGAAATTGAAAACTATGAAGCGCTGAATAAATATTACGGTTAGGCACATAATATTTACCGTAACCAAAATTGATTTGATTGCAATGCAATGTTCGTGATATCAAAGCAGAAGAATGCTTTTTTTAAATTTTATTTTCCATCACTGTAGTCGGTGCACTACAGGTGTTTCTGTGCCCCTCTTGGAGCTTTGTCACTATACGAGGGGGCTGTTTGCGTGATACCATTGAGCCTGATTGATAGCAATCTAGCATAGCAGCATTGCTGTGCAGGTTAGCCAACCTACAGTGTTGACGTGGTCCAAAAATATCCCATACCGTAAAGCACTCTAAAATGTAATTATTACATGAAGCCAGATTACTTGTGATCTTGGAAAAACATAACTACAGGACACTTTGGATACAATTTGTAGAACTCTTTTAGCTGCATTTGAATTTGACAAGAACGACAAACTGTGCTAATTGTTGTAACTGGGTCCATGTCGTTAACATTATTATTTATTCATTCATTGGTAACGGATAGACGAGATTATCAGAGTTTCGTTATGACCTGCAGGGACGTGGAAATATGTTAATGTGGTGTGATCAGGTTATCGCAATTTGCGCCCAAGCATCAAGAAGCGGAAGCCGACGTCGCCGCTTTCATTGGGTTATAAGAGATAGAAATTCTGGTAATGCACTTGCCTCGTAAGCCTCCAGAGACCAACAGCATGATGAAAAAACGTACTCTATGTACCATAGGAAAATGTTCCAAACGTTTTCGATCCGCCGATTAATTGGTAAACTTGGTTAAAATATGTAAATTTTAATAGCACTTTTTGGGCGTTTGCCTAGGATTTCATGGTTAGTGAACTCGAAACCGTAAATAGAGAATTAAAATTGAGCACATACGGAGATGGAGACGATGGCAGTCCAAGAATAAATACAAAAATAAAGCAAACCACAACTAGAACCAGTAAGCTTTATACACTAGAAGGCGGAGATTGTTTTATAACGGGAAAAATGGACACCTAAATCCATAAACCACGAATCATTCATTGGCAAAGAAAGTACACCAAAACATAATTGCAAATTAAAAAACATTTTTTCCCAAGACGCCTAGGTCGAGGAAGGAGATGGTCACAAGAGCATAGACATACGCGCTAATAAAGCCATCATCAGCGAAACGTGCATGAATTATACATTATTGAAAACCCGCTGGCACCATTGCAACTGATGTGGAAAGCGTACACTTACGTATCCATCCGCGTCACACACACCGGATCGATCCAGAAATGGAAATGGCCTCCCCGAAACTTGTGAGCTCACACACAAACAGAGCCATATGCAGGCAATCGCAAAATGCGCAAAAGATAAAGGTCAGTTGCTATAAACCTATCACGAAACACGTGTCACTAAATACACCTAGCATCCGTTTCGGTAACACAATTCAACCACAGAGGAAACCCCGGTAACGTTCGATTAATATAATTCTACATGCCCTGGCATATATAGATTGACAACCAGACCACGCCCATTCTAACAAACAAATGATTTTCAAACCTTCAGCACCCTGAAACCCCATCACTGCACGCAACTTAGTGCATTCAATAAACGCAGCATTATTTTTAAATCAGGCATTACTATAATTACAGTGCTGTGGTCTCTTTAGGCGTCCAAAACATGCGTCCAAAACAGTGACCAGAAAATAAATTCTAACAAAATGCCGACCAATTTTTCCCTCGCACTTTCGAAGCCCAGTGGGGCGATTCGTTTTAATTAATTACACGATTATGTTCGTAATGCGTCCACCGTGGTGCTTCTGAGCTATATGGGGCGCATAGTGCAATCGAACCCGGAACCGCTGCACAACTAAATAAGTTCGAATTAAATTATTTATAGATTAACTGATATGTTTCACTGACTAACGAAGATGAAGACTGGCGTTTTTGGCCATCGCCCGCCAGTATTGTAAGAGCGAGTATGTAGTGAACGGATTTGTAACCGAATAGCGAGATGGACACCACTGTGAGCTAATAATATAACTTTGGTAACTTTGGATGACGCCCACTCTTCCTGATCAGTAGACCGATCGGGCGGGACCCCGCCTGACAACCAGACATGCTTGGCAGGGTGCTCTTTGATTAAGCAACCCGCAGCGAGCCGGTAATTGCTATCAATAACCCCCTGAGACCCGAACCAGTTGCACCGTTTAATCATTTCTTCCGACATACTCGTGCATCGAAAAATGAAAAAATAATTGAGAAAGTATATATTTTTGTATACTATGATAGCATCCACGTAGCATAGGTAGACAGCGAATCTCCGTTGTGGCTTATTTGATTGATCAGTTGATAACAATCTCGGGTTCGATTCCCGATACGGGCTTCGTGTACACAAGCAATTCGAGGTCTCATAAAAATAAGTGTGGTGGTTACGTGATGGCCTCGAACAGAAGACAAACGGATTGACCAACCACAAACAATAGTGCATCTAAAATTTGAGGAACGGTGTTAGAATTTTGCTAACATAGAAACGAAATTTTGAAAGAAAAGCATCGTCTACAAATTTAGGTTCAAATAAATCGAGTAAATGACGACGCTGTACATGTACCAAATCTAAAATCTAAATTTCTAAGCTGTCCACACATTTTTGAATATACGTTTTGACAAACAATATAAGTGTAAGCAGGGCGTCAGGTGGATGTATTCTCTGTAGTAGTGCTCAAGTAAAATTGACCTACGCGTTAAACGCTACATTAATTCTTCTTATTAAAAAAATCGATGGACAAAGGCAGCAACTTCTAGGTCATCCTGATGTAAATCTCACTACGGACCATCAACGGAGAATTTCCAATGAAGTGAAAACCACGCCCTCCCCTTAGTCACTCGTCCCGCCTTTATCCCGACGAAGCTCGATATTCCGCTATCAAAAGACCTTAAATTACTATTTCCTGTTCCACAGACGATGCGTAGTAATCGACTTTTAATGTCTGCATTCTCCGCTCCAGCTCCATTGTACACCTATACAGACGTGTTTCGGTACCAGCCCTACAGTAAAAACCTGGCTGGACAATATCGTTGGAAACCCGACCTAAATTAATCCCAATGGCACACCTTACAATGGAATAGAGCAGCCGCCATGTTTCCACCATGATGAATACGCCGCGCGGCGAATATCTAATATATAGGAAAGACATTTTTTCCACCACGACATTGATGCGCATATTATAGTGCGCCCGTTTTGGCAGCGTAAATCTGACGCAAATTCGATTAAAATGTAACGCTAGGCAGCCACGAAAAACGTCAGGAGGAAGAGGGGGGGGGGGGGGAAACGCACCCAGCGTACAATAACAATATGTCTTTCGTTACAGCCCCCCCCCTCTCTCTCTCTCTCACCAGAGAGACATATTACACGTACTGTACATTTCGTAAATCCTCTCATTTGAAGCCTTCTTATTTCTGACAACCTACACTGTAAATCAAGGCGACCGAATATAAAAAATTCACGCCTCATTTAACGACGCTTTCAGTGTATTCGTTTTATTCTTAAAATTACTTCCCTATACTTCAAAGCGCCTTCAATGGAGGAAACCTTTTCTGAGATGACTTTATTGGAATTATCATTTCAGCAACTGCCTGTGGCTCGGCGGTCTCGGGTTCTATTCTCGGCGCTGGCTCTCGAAAAAAATTCCGATCCCGGGTTACTGGACGTTCCATTCGCATACAGTCAACTGCACTTCAGGCGTTCTGTGCCCTTAGGCACTATTGGATGCCTAGGTTAACCATGATTAGGTTGATTAAAACAAAAAAAATATCCCTTCCTTGAAAGACCCCTCAAAACAATGCCTTGCTCTAAAAGATAAGAAGCCTTGATTTACAGTGTTTGCACTAAAATAATCGTATTCGACGCGAGATAGACATGTAATCGCAATTTTTTAAAATCTCAGTATTATACACATGGGAAAAGGGCTGGTGGGTATATTTATTAACTCATCAGTTGATTCTGGAAAGAACTTCAATCCTCTCACTCGTTAGATGTCGCTTGTTCAAAGTGGAGCACTCTTTTTTCCCCTATCACTGTAGTCGCTGCACTACAGGCACCCCTCTTGGTGCTAAGGCCCTAAATGAGGGGCACATTTTCACCAGTACCCCGGAATCGAAACCATCGAGAGCCCGCGCGCCGGGAATCGAACCTGATACCGCCGAGCCAGTCAGTCGCAATACCGACTTGGCTACGACGAGATCGTAAAGAAAAGCTCAATTTTTAATAGATTTCTATCACCAGGCAGTCATGCCTGCCAGATCCTATGAGAAAAACATACTTTCAACATTATGTTTCCCATTAACCGAAAAGAAAAACTCATTTTAAAATGTAGGATGTCGAACGCGCTACGTTATCTCTTGAAGAGAATTTTCCAAGGTTGGCGCAGAAGAACTAGAACGATTATTGATTTAAAGACAAGTTACGTCTATATTTTCCAATAACACCGTTAAAAATCGACAAATTCGGCTCGAATTTTCCAGGCATTTCTTATACTGCGCGCATATAGTGTAGAGCGGATCCGCATTTGGTATGAGCGCTTTCCCATAAATAATACACACTCCATATATTCGTTGGATGCGCTTGGCATGGTGCAACTGCAACTCATCCATTATCTCCCCCCGCCCAAAAATTTAGTTATCCGTTTAGTCCCCGCTTCCTGCACCAGACAGCGCCCGCTGAGCGTACCCCACCCACCGACCACCACCACACATGATTGATCAGTGGGCGAGGCCAATACTAGGAGGCGCCACAGGCCCATACATACTGACTTTGAGTGCACTGGATACATATAGCGACTGGATACGTGTGTACCCACAGTCACTCAAAACGAACGATCGTAAGAAAAAGGCGAAAGCCATCCCAATAAGAGCTCCGACGGGGCCAAATGCGCATAAATCCCATTAATAAAACATCGGCGCTCTTTATTCCGCTCGCGGGCCACAGTCGTTGATTTACGGAGTAATTGCATTTATACAGTATACTGTATATAGAGCGAAACGAGAAATTAATATATAATTTTTGCTGCTGTCAGCGCATCGCGCGCTGTATGACACCAAATGGAGAAAAGGCGTGAATACATTCATCAGCAGTTAGAGGAAGAACATAGAAACATCAACGTATAATTTACGATCATTGAATCATCTAGGTTTATTTCAGCGTAAACGCCCAACGAACTGCAAGGCCTAGCAGCAGCTACCTACTGTACATGTATACATAAAACTTGTCCAATAGTGATGGCAGATTCGTGCCGTCTTAGGTGACGTTGATGTACCCTGAGGCACAAGTGAGAAAATGATGAAACCTAGTGTTCCCCTAAATACACGACAACTTTTTAATGTCAGACCTCTTTGGGGTACTTGTATCGTCGCTTATCTCGGCCCTGACAGCACCTTTTGAAAATGAATTGCATGCACAGAAACACTAACGCGCAGAATTCACACAAATAAATAGTCAGATGTCGTAGTCATCTGAGTTATCTGAAGGTTTCATTATCTCAACAATTAACCGGATTCAATAACATAATTTGAAAAATTAAATAGGACAACTAATGTTAACTAGACTACTTCACAGAACAATCAATTACAGAGGTAAAACAATCCACGGTTGGTAGAGTTAAACATATAGAGTTCTCGAGAAGACCACACCGGTGGCTGTATATAATATAAGATCAATAAATCAGAAGTTAATCATTGACGCCAGTGTCTAGACAAATGAAATCCCTCGATTCGTTTTTTGATGGCCAAAATAAAAATCCAAGAAGTATTATTGAAGAAAACAATGGCACATACGCACATCTACTAGATATTTTTCGGGTTCTGAGTGTCCCCTAACAGCAAAAAAAAACAAGATAGGAATTCCTAATGAAGGCGAGGGAGACAACTGAACAACTAAACCCGGTCTATTTATTTATTCATCCTGTGCAAGCAAGTGGGTTAAAGGTTTTTCGTCAAGATCGGGTTTCCAGAATTTATCGGCGCAGTTACGGCCGATTGCCGAGCAGGCAAGTGGTTAAAAGTAAAGTGTGCGAATAGAGAAAAAAAATAATAAGAACGGCAGCAAAAAATACAGGAGATAAAATTGAATCGACCTTAAGCAACAAATGACGAAAATAGACCTGATAGACATTTCAGTTTGGTTAGTCTAAATCCTGACTAAGATATCTTTGTGCCAAATAGAAAAAGCCAACTCAAAATCAGGAAAAAATCCAAAAATCGATTTTAGTACCTCACCTTACGGGTCACTGTCATCGGTTTTGAATGAAACTTTTTACTAATATGTACTTTTCGTATATGAAACTAATTATTATTGGCTAGACGAAGTTTGTAATCTGTAAGAACGATTATTAATTAAATCAGAAAATCTATCGTACCGTGATCTCAGTTCTTCTGAAGGACAATCTATCGCATCTGAAATTTGAGGCACATCGATTTGCGGCAAATAATGACGTTGGAGAGTCGCTTAACCACCACTTTAAAGCAGTCTAGGTAGATCATTGTTTTTTTAGTGGCGCCGAACAATCGTTTATTAACTCTTTCCTCGACGAGGCGGCTCGAAACCGCCGACGTCGCCGCAACTCCAGCACGGTTGTATCGGGAGAAAGAGAGAGTCGAGACCCCTTCCGATATTAAAAATGCATCGCGGCGCATTGGTTTCTGTTAGAGCGCTGCCGTTGGTGCCGCTCGGTGTTAGTTTCAATTAGACGATCTCTCAGCGCCATTCACATAAAAAGTATAAAAATAGACGCCAGTCTAGCTGATGGACGCGCAAAGAGCGAGAGAGAGCTGCGTCGCAGAGGTGATGGCGTCAAGGCTATACCACAAAAGCGTTTGTTTGCGCTGACAGTCATTAAATTGCGCTGACAGTAAATGGTTGCGCAAAAATGTCAGGCACTTCTGTTAGAAAATTAACCATGAGCGGTATTTTAAAGTAATATAGCAAACAATAAAAATTCAATGAGGATCCATTTTAAAAGTGGTTGCGATCGTTGGCGGTGAGGTAGCATGTCCAGTAACAACCGAACTAATATCTGTCAGTTGGGGAAAAGGTTAGTATCAAGTACTATATAATAAATCACCATGGCAAAAAATTGCAATAGTTGTTTACAAAAATTATTTTAATTTTTTAATTTCCAATCAACTGTAGTCAACCGCACTACAGGCTTTACGTCCCCCTCATGGTGCTTAGGCACTTTGCGAGGGGGAACGACCAGTACCCCGGGATCGAAATTTTTCCAGAGCCCGCGCCGGGAATCGAACCCGGGACCACAGATAACCACAGTCAGTCGCTAAACCAACTGGGCCACGACGAGTCGTTATAGTTCTATATAGTACCTTTAATTCAGTAGATATAAAATATTTAGAAAAAGCAAATATTAAAGATATTATAAAAATTATGAAAAATATTAGGGGTAGAGACGCCAAGGGGTTCGTAATATGAATTAGATTTTTGGAAATAAAAGATTCTGGACTCATCTAGAAATTGGCGACGAACGTGCAAATGAATAAAAGACAAGATTTATTATTGCCAGAGACCAAGTTTATTAACAAGACTTTTTTCATGACACTGTTTCTGAATTCTGTAATTTGAATTATATTGGCACATATATGTTTTAATTAATTGTATCATATTTGTACTTATTGGAACGCGGTAATAATAAATCTTGTCTTTTATTCATTTGCACGTTCGTCGCCAATTTCTAGATGAGTCCAGCATCTTTTATTTACAAAAATCTAATTGATATTATAAAAAGCCTATTTACCTTGTCGCACGAACGCTGAAAAGTTACCCTCTACAATGTTGTCCGTCGCTGGACCGCATATTCATTACCCAAATATGACGGAACAAAAAAGCTAGAGGCCAATAACGGACAAGAGGCCCAATCAATTAATTCCAAGCCAATAACCAGGTTGAAATTGTTGCCGAGCAACCTCTGCAGCCACTGCATTGTAGGAAAGCCAAACGCAAATTTTCTTTCAGAAATGAACTCATTTTTCCAAAAACAAAATGACACTTATTTCTTTAAACATTCAACCTACTCAGCCGATGAGGAATAATGAGGTGAAGCGTGCTCACCTCATGACATGGCGCGCGTCTGAGTAGGCCTATTTGTCATTTATAGGGTTCACGAATGTATTTTGAATTTAGAAAACTTTTCGTAATTCATCGAAGTTGGCAAAACAAAAGACACAATTCCAACAACAAAAACAAAAGAGCCGAAAATCACTTGTAATTTTCAGCTATTCCAATCAGGACCAATACTAGTAATTAAAAAGAGCGTTCAACAAGATAAAAGTTAGGTAGTTTTATCGTGTCTAGACACAGTGCCTTTGCACAATTTAACTCACATCATTTATTCATTTCATTCAAAGGAGTTTAAAAGCAAGAAAAAACACGACCGATAAAATACATTCCCTCCCCTCCCCCCTCCCCCCTCCGTTGCATCACTACATAGCAATGCAGGTATAATACCTTGTGCGCACGCACGACTCCAGTTAAAATCGTCGGTACACAAAGTTCGGAAATGTAATAAATATTTACGCGAATCAACGTTAGTGTGTAGGACGGAGTAAATACGTTAGTCGAAGCGTGTTTGCGTGCCAGACCCAAATGGATAGTCGCAGCCGCCGCCACACCCACCACCAAACAACAATGCGGGAAATAGGCGAGGCGTAAATTTTTAAACGTCCGCGCTCAATTAATAGTGAAGCTTGTACCAGGTAGCTATATCGTGTGTGACCTCCTGAGGCCCCGCACTTGGAAAGACTCTTTACCGAGCTCTTTACTTGGTTGCGATATGGGGGCACTTAAACACAGTACTAAAATAGTTTGGTACAGTTGAGATGACACGATCGGGAAACATGTTACAGTCACTGGTATTTATTGAACGCGACGTGAGCATTTAGTAATGTGCGGAGGTTTTAAGAACTGCAATTTGCATTTGCAGCTAAATTTGTTTAAAAAAATATTGATTCTTATTATGGGCATATATCACGTAATCTGAAGGAACAATCCAGACAATCTTTCCAATTTCAGCTTTGGTCACAGAAGGATACGAACCAAACAATGGACCCGCATATGTATCGAAGTTCGCAATACACATCGGTGCACCTTTAAGAAACATTAATAATACACGCTACTTGGAACTGCATAGTACATGCACATGCTGGTACACTTCCTTTTTTATCATGAGATTGTAGGTTCTTCAAATCGAGATTATTGGGTTCGTTGATTTATAATTTGAGATTCGACATGGCATAACCACCAACTCAAGCTGATTTGAAACGCTCCTTTTAATCGAAACACTTGAAAATTCGTGACACAAATGTGGGATACCAAACCCAGCAATCCTTTCATTAACACGCAACGCAAAAAGTTTGAAATCTTTCATAAAACTAATATCCTCAATAAAAACGCAAGGCTAAATATCTAGTTTAACGGCAAGATCCGAAAGGTACAGAAATAAAACGACGAAAGGAATGATATCTGTAAGAATCTCGATGACCGACCACGCTACACTCCGTCATAATCACCGGTGATTTTGAGATATCCTAGTTACACTGTAAGCATGCTTCAAGTTGCTAGAGATATTTCAATTGTGCTTGAGATTGAGGCACATTTTCCTTTAAGATTTGTGGCCTTCGCGAGCGATACAAATCCAGTGTTCGAATCTTATTAAAAGTTCAACGAATCCCTCTCAAGCACAATTGAGATGGATGAATTGTCATTAGAGGGCGCCTAATCATTTTTTTAAAAGGCAAGGACGAGCAACATGTGCCGATTCTGTTCAATGTCTAAACGCACCTCGCTAAGCATGTTTGGAATAAGTATGCTTGGCCAGTGTAATTGGGGTATAATAATCTGTTTCATCATGCAAGAAAGAAATGGCGCACAGCAAATGGAAAAGATTTTTAAAAAATATTAAGATATGCTGCTCGTGGATCAGCCTGACCTTGAAAATGTTCAAATATTCAACATGATAATCTAAACTTACTAGTCAAATGCAAATAAAGAATTTGGAAGTGTATGCTTCATTAATTTCCCCCTTAGACTTCTTAAGTTTTAACTCAATTTTCCACATTGACAAAATTACAATGAACAAACATAAGGTAATATTTCATATTTGCCATCGACCAATTGAAACTATTCATACTCGATTTATTTTTTCTGAAATTCCACGTCTCCCAACCAATGAGAAAACGACGAAACACGATGGTGGTGATGTTATACAGTGAAACGCATACACTATGGCGATTGAAAGCATTCTATCTATGATTTTTAAATGCTCCATCTAAAGCACACACTTGCTTTCAAAGACATAAAAAAGGAGTACTCGTAATTCAATTTAAAAAAATATCAAAGGTTTTCAATATGATTTTAACACTTACATTTTTATTGATATATCCATGCTTTATGTTCAAGCAACTACAGTATATTTGGAGTAATGTAATACCTGAATGGGCTCCGACTGACTAGAATCGATACGCCGGATCACCACCATTTGTCAGGAGAACATTCACAGAGCAAGCAGAATTTGTGTAGAACGGCATACATTTGGCAGAGGCAAGAGTTTATTAAATCGGATATTGGTGCGCAAGACCGGTGTGAGTGTGTGTGTGCCTCACGTAAAATCGATCTCTCTCAATTCCCAGGGTTCGCCATTGGCAAGGAAACACAGAGAACACCAGTTTTCAGCGACCTGAGCTGCCAGCAAATAAAATGCGACACACGTTTCCACACCGTCGGACCTGCCGTGATGAAAAAGTAGATGCGTGTGCGTGTGACAAGCAGAGGTCGCCGACCTTCGGGAAACATTTGGAAAACAATCGCGAGCTGTCAAAGCGAGCGAGAAAAAATAATAAACTTCCGTGTACAAATTCAACCAAGACGCAGCGCCTCCCTACAACATCATACGTAATGTAAATCTATGACCGAGCATCAAAGATGGATGCCGGGAGCGGATAGCTGACAACAGCGCCCCCTACACACACGAGAGTGCGCGCGCACCGCAGGTTCGGCAGTGCGGGATCAGGCACTGAGCAAGCGAGAGTGAGAGCGCGCTCACGAATAGCCATCAGGCAATATAAATAGCGAAGACGTGGATACCGTAATTGGGCACCGGCGCTGCGCCGTTTAATTACGTTTCGATAAGTAGGCGCTGGAAGCGTTTTCTTGCGAGTTAATGACCGGCTCCCGGCTCGCCACGGCGAAGAAACACTGGGCGAGTGCGAGAAAAGAGAGAGAAAGATGGTGATGTGCGGCTAGACGGGGGGGGGGAAGGGTTTTGGAAAAAGGGCCCGGGGAGGAATGGGGGTTGGGAGTAGACGAGTACAGTAGTATCGAGAGAGCCAGCGGGATGCAGAGGGAACAGAATGTCTGACTTGGCTGCGGGGGTTCTACCCACAAAACCGAGAGCCGTTCAGATCAAATTCGACGAATCCATTTTCTGAATATTTGACACGAGGTCCATCTTTACGTATATATATCTATATCTATACGTATATCTATGTATATCAGAGTGGTTTAAATGTCAACTTAGAATTAAATAGGTAGGATGTTTGCCGGTTCCAAGAAGGCGCTGGATGCAAAATTTGAATAATTCGTGTTCGCCACTCTGTTCATCTTCCGTCCAGAGCTAGAACCAATGCTTAAATTAGTCTCCACAAACTATTCACCATGTATAAGGAATCGGCATCACTCAATATCAATCGATCATTCTGCTTATCAGATCTAGCCGAAAAATACATTTTCTTGAAGCCAAAATAATTTTGAGACAGTGAAAGTCACCAAAATAACATAAATGTTTCAATGAAATCGATGCCTTGACAATATACGAGAGGCATTTTAATGGATATCCCGTGAGTCCGCGCCAGGAATCGAACCAGGGATCGTGACAATATAAGTCTGTCTCAACTGACTGGAATCTAGCGGATTCATTATTTTTATTCATTTTGCCAAATTAGTCGCTTTAATAATGTCGTCCGTTTCAAACTTTCAGTCAGCTTTGAATGGTGACTAAAGGGAAGAACAAAAACTTCGCGTTGATCACAATAATATACAGATTTTACGACTCACTTGAAATTGTACCAACACTACAGATGTGACGTGACGACAATCTTGCCATAGCCTGTATAGAAGAACCACAATACTTCGAATTCTAAACGCGCACTTTCCTCAACTGTGTGAACCAAGATAATACATTTCCCTAAACATGAGATGTCCATCTTCTGGGAGACCATAATCCACCGCCTTTGTGGATCCACAATTCCATCAATTTAAAACAACTGACTTAATTTCCATTTGCTCTGTGAGCACACGTTAGCATGAACGGACGAGCGTGGCGCCAACCAGCCTCACATATACCATAGCAAATTACTGGCACGCCAGGATCGACACCGTCCGCTCACATATTCGCCGAGCAAACATATATAACAGCTTATCTCAAAAGTAAAGGGGACCATAAGCATAAGATGCAGACATTAGGAATTTGAAGAGCGGCAGTAGTTTGCATGAAGATAAGCGACGGGTTGAGAAACCCGAAGAAACACATTCGAATCTGAAACGTTCTTCTCCAAATGAAAAACTAGTTACATCGCTTTGTATATAGCTTTGGATATAGCAGGTTGTCACGCATGGGGATTGCGATAGACAGACACAAAAAAGATGCTACTGAATGCGAATCGAGAGATAGAGGATCGGATGATGCGTTGTTCGAAGTTTCGCCGTTACCAGAGATAGGCGTGGGCCGTTATTTCTTATATTCGGTTTCCTATCTCACCCTGCAAACAATTCGCAAAAGGGCATGCACACACATACAGTATTTACTATGTAGGTGGCCAAAATTCCATCCAGCTGGCTAGTGAGTGGCGACTACAGAGGGTGCTGCATTCGTATATACGAACGTACGAATTCTTATATTCATATTGAAGTTGACCACTTATTAATGTTAGAAGTTCAATTAAAAAAGTCTGCGAAATCGATAAGATGCCTCTTAGCACATATTCGAAAATTGTGCCAGTCATAATTTAAATATCATTATTTATATTTCTGAAATGAAATAGTCTTCTACATATTTTTTTAATGCAGCAGCGTTTTTAAAGGCTGCATTTTTTTTTAGATAAGGAATCATTTTTGATTAGATTTTTATTGTGACATATATTTTCCATGGGAAATACACGTATGCAAGAAATAATGAAATCAGATTTTTTTTCTTTCTGATGAGATTAAATCTCATCTAATCACCAAAGTCTTTAAAAGGTATTCAACTCTAGCTTCAAGGCCTCCATCCGGTACATACTCCTACTCTCTGTAATGTGATCAAAGTTGAATCAACAATCGACCCACACCTGTCGTCCCCGCAAACATAACACAACTCCCGACTACAGACACCCGTATCCAAACGTCTAAGTTTAGCTTTTGATGTATGTGTGGGAGCAGAGGCGGCCGGTCATAAATTTCACCGCCAGAGTTCAACTAACCCTCGCCGAAGAACGCTGGCAAAAAACAAGAGCGGGCCGCCCGCCCATGCATGCATATGCCGGCCGCGTACTAGCCATAAATTGACGCCGGAAAAATTGCGACCGATGGGCGTGCACAACAATTCCATCGCGAGATTCCAGCGTGCCAGACTCAACGAGCTGAAAGGCATAGAAGCAGATACCCATAGGGCAGACTTTTGAAGAAAAAAGAATTGGAGAAATTCTCGATTGACACATGACCATAGTATACTGGAGGCAGATAACAACGAATCTAGCGAGCAATGGATGAAACTTACGTTAACGGTGTGAGTGACTGGGGCACATATTTAGTGGCTGAACTTAATATTTTCGAAAATGATTCCTGTATTCTATACTTTCTTCCCTCATTGGGCAGACTCCAAAAACGTGAACTCATCGCCACCACCATGCACGTCGACAAGGAGAATAAAAAAAATGAAAAGAACGCGGACCAAAGTGAAATTTTTTACACGCTCACACTTTTATATAAGGTCAGAGGAATGTCGAAGTGCACTTTCGTTGTTAACGCTATGCAAATCATCTCCCTTTGTCTTCGTTTACATTTTAAACAGGAAATAAAATTCTAGCGAAGCTGAATGGGTTAAAAGAATATTTTGCTGACTTCAGTTTAGTAAAAGCCAGACAAACAGTATTCTCAAACTTGAACAAACGTTTTGCACACGTTCAACTTTTGAGAAAAAGTTTGCTCTAGTCACATATGTAATATTTTAGCAATACCAAACAAAATATGACGCTTGATTTTACCTACGAAAAGAAATACCACAAAAATAAAAATATACGACACCAATATCACGAATATGTTGGAAAACAGAGCATATGTGCATGACGCACATGACGGACATGCTTTCTGATGACGTTCCAGTGAATCAATTGGTACGTTGCAGTCATCCAGATACTTCATCATCTATATCCGGATGTTCTAGTGTAATTTTATGTTATTCGTTGTTATATTTTAGGAAATTACGTTCTCCAATTGGTGCTAAGTACGAAGTCACCAGGACTAAGGGATTGAATAGATAGAAAAGTCCGTTAAAAGTTGTCGGTCCATTATACAGCCATCGACTATCATTGTTGCACAACAAACACATTTTGATATCTTTAGACAAATTTTAATTAATATATTTATCGAAACAAAACAAGATTTTGATGATTCTCTATAAAAATAACTGATAAACGTGACACAAATTAAGAGTACCCTGATTATAAGCACAGGTATTAAACCATATTTTGAATACCTACCATTATAATCACCCGTGATTGTGAGATTAATTCCCGGTTGAGACTTTCGGAATTTTTCGGGCGAGATAAATGTCCACAACCCCTATCCTTCGGTATGGAAGAAAAGCAGTGGGACCCCGTTCCTGTTCCAATACAGGAACGTTCAAATTTCAACCCCTCTATTCGCATCCAGCAAAACCCCCGCGTTTATTCACATATCTATGTTACCCGTGATTTCCGCAGTGAGCGAATCCATACAATGCAACCCAAGATTTCTTTCGCTCATTTCCCCGCCCTTCCCTGCCCCCGCTATACCAACACACTGAGCGACGAACGGACCGAAGTCTCTTCCAAATTTCTTTTTGTCTCTGCAGTCTCGCGCTTAACGATGATCTACAACGCTGTAGACGCACAGGCACAACGAAAGCGCAGCGCATTTGTTAGGACTAAAAAAAAATAGTGTGAGCGTCTCGCAGAGAAAGGCAGGGTGATGCTCTTGGAGTCTCTAGCTGGCAACAACACTCGATTCTTCCCGAGACCAGCATCTTCCAGAGAGCAGCTCAGTCACGAGAAAGGGCTATGTTTTAAACAAAATCACGCGTATCAATCAAAAATAAAATCACATCTACATAGGGTGTACCAATATCATGTTGGACTAATTTTAATATAAGTGATAGGAAAATGATTAGTCTTTTCTGTCGTACTATCCGCGGACGATACGCGATTCTCGTGTTTAACAATGCGGATCCTCTGCCAAAACGGTGTCTCAAAATTGCCATACCTTCAGATCATCTAAGTGGAATTAACATCCAACCAGTCTAGAACGTAATCAGAGGAAATGGATTCCTATCCCAGTACAACCAAACAGAGTGACTCGTTTAACGAAAAAGGCTAGCTAAACATGACTGAAGTCAGACCTCATTTTTTTGCGATGATGGGGGGAAAGGACAAAAGAGTCACATGATCTCATGAGGGCGGACACAAGAGAGCGAGTATAAAACATACATAGCTGAAACAAAAGTTCCCATTCTTAACAGTCGCTCAACATCGGCAGCAGCGCAGCGCCGCACCCCCAAATGCTACGGCATAGCTCGTACAAGCACTGTATTTTATCTTATCTTAACTCTTTGGCTAAATGCCGACTTCTCCTTTCTCATGTGGCGCACAAAAGGGGGGGGGAATGAAAGATTTCGCTTTTGTGTGTACGTGAGCTCGCGCGGCGTCGTTTTCTTTTGACCGGGCTCCAAGCGACCAACAGCCCACGTCGTCACCGCCTACACTCGGCCATGCACCCGAAGAGATGAACACTGGATTGTATTGTACCGGCACTATGCAGCACAGCATTACAAGTCAGTAGGAGGGCCGAACAAGTTTAGCCAAACGGCAGAACGTCGTAGACATTCTGTTTGTGCCATTTACTCTGTGCTCGCTTAATAAAGCAGATCCGTGACTAAAAGAGAAAATTCAGTTTAGATCAGTATTACGTGCTTGCTTGTTTCTAAGCTGAACATGTTCTGAACATGTTTCTTAATACTTTTGACGTTTTGGCTAAAATTAAGTTAGATTGTTAATATGGTTTCTGTCAGAAACAGCGCTAAACGAAACAGACATTCAGAATCCTAATATGCCAGATTATTTCAACAATGGTAACGACCCTTTACCAATGATCATATCATTCAAACTTTAAGCGTGTTTACCTTGAACTAGCAGCAATTTTGGCGTCTCGTATGGTGTAATAGTTACCGTTATTCCCGTGATCGCGAGTTCGATACCCGACCAAGACGACCCTCGGAATTTTTCGGACGAGATAAATTCCTACGCACGAGCCGTGGGACCCGTGCATGTACGATTTCAGGTACGCGTTAAAGATCCCTATCTAGGTAGCTTATACTAAGCATGGACTAGGCAAAATTACCAGGTTGCCTCCTGGGGGTTTCAGGGCGAACATGCTTGGGAACCTCAGAGCAGCTATTTTCTCAACAATGCATTCGCTGAGCATTGTGTGATTGCCTCAGTAGGGGGCAGCAGTACAGCTGCATTTCATTTTGCCAATACCAGAAAACAAACAGGACTTCCGCACTATAACCTTTAAAAACTCTTTAGATCCTGTAGTGAATTGGTTAGGGGTGAGGCAGGCACTTCATGAATTAATACTTCTGTTTGGTAGCACTCGAAAGGATACTATTGTCATATTTATCACCTAATTTCATAACAATCTGACTATTTTTGGCCAACTTATTAAAATAATAAAAGGGTTCCATAGTTTAAGGTTCACCCTGCAGCATGACTGTCATTACTGAATTTGGGATCTTGCACTATGCGGCAGCTGATGACTCGACACGCGGCACGAGAAATATACGAGTACATAGTATATCGATTAGCTCTAAGTTCCTTCCATCTACAAATACGTGAAACGCGCACACAAAGTATATATGTCTGTATAGATTCTAGTCATTTTTAGCTTGGGTGTACACACATCGGATTTTGTATGCTCCTGTCAGTCGAGACTTTTGTTCAAGAGACACACGCGCCGAGCCTGTGATTTGTGCGAAATGCCGCCATCATTAAATGGCACGGAACGAATTAGACTTTATAGTAATAAGCTTAATTCTGTGTTGGATGCACAAATAAGCCAAGTCCCGGGTCCACACCGATGCACGCATAAAACACCTACGGCAGCCAACGCGAATCCAAATGAGATCTACGAACATCTCTCACGGTTTTTATATGGGGTTCTGCACTTTTCACCAGGTGGCGCACATTTCGTCGTTTGGTGCCGGGTTGCTATGGTAGACGTTAATGGCAATTGTTTTTCCAAATCACAATTCACTGCAAGAAGCGCAGGAAACGCGTAAAGACCGACAGTTCTACAGGCGTCTGTATGTACAGGTTGGCTAGGCTAGGCTACGCAAAACTACTAAGAAGTGATAAGAAAAATGCTGATAAGCTCCTTTCCTAAACGAGCCAGTTTTGTGCCAACGATAAATCTCCGAACACCGATTAAATACAACTGCAACGGTATGATTCTTTGAAACGTAACCAGAATGCGAAAAAGCCAAACTATTGCTAATAACTTAGCAGATCTACGACAGCGTAATACGCAATTTTGCAGTCATGCAAGTATATTCCACGCACATTTATAAGAAAACAGAAATCCGAAAGTAGAATGCATTCATTTAATTAAGCCCAACCCGAATTACTCTTACATAAATATTTACATTTCCTAATGAAAGACTAATCAAAATAAACGAAATTGTCTGGGGGTTCTCATTATCATCGTCATTATTGGCAGAAGATAGAAAAATAGTTTCACGAAAAGTTTTCAGTTGGCTAAACTAACAAAAATGAAATTATCCAAACAGAAATATTTTTTCATTTGAAATTAATTTCAGTAGCATATTTACTCACACGCTGGTAAAAGAACAGTCAAGCTAGACGCATATGTTTATTTTTCTACATCCTCTATTCTAATGCCGTCAACTTAAAAATTAAATAAATTAAAAAGAAAGACAAGGATAACAAATAAAAAAATGTTACTATAGCATAATGAATATGTGAAGCGCTTCACATTTAATTTTTTATTATATTACGCATTAATTTAGACTGGCCCGCTTGAAATATTTCACAGTCAGGATAACAAATGTTTAGTGCACAGTAATTTTGATTTTAATATAGAAGTGGTTTATGTGTGATTGTGTTTTTGTTGGTCCAGCACATGATTAAAATTCAATTAACAGTGCACAATCAATAATTTCGATTCCAATCTTTTTCTTCCGTTACAGATGAATGGTCAACCAACAAATCACAAAGACGGAGGTGAGCGTGCACCGGCTGCCAACTGGAAGTAGCGGTCGCCGCCTCCGCCAGGTAGCAGCACCGTGGGCAGCCGTCGCCGCCGCAGCGCCCTCCCATGCAGTTCGATGACGGCGTCGACCAGTGGTGGCAGCAGCATGCCCAGATCGTGCAACGCCACGACGACGCGAGCGCTTCTAGTGACTACAAACGCCACCACAGACACCGACGACACCACCTCCACCTCCACCACTGCGAGAGCGACACCAGCAACTCTTGTGGTAGTGACCGTCGTGTTGGTGGTGTGGTCCAGCCTGGTGCCGCCGGTGTCCACCACCTGTCCGGCCGTGTGCACCTGCCGCTGGAAGGGTGGCAAGGAGACCACCGAGTGTGTGGGCAAGACGTTGCAGGTCATCCCGCCCGGCATCGACGTCGGAACCCAGGTGCTAGACATGACTGGCAGTAATCTCCAACTTCTGCCCAAGGATGTGTTTGTTCGCAACGGCCTGCTCAATCTGCAGAAGATGTATCTGGTCAACTGCAACCTGGCCCAGATCGACCGTCAGGCATTCACCCGCCTCAGCAACCTAGTGGAGCTAGACCTTGGTGGCAACGTTCTGCCGTCTGTCCCATCAGAGGCACTTGCTGGAGTACCAGAGCTGCGGCGCCTAGTGCTCAGCGGCAACCCCATCCAGAAGATCGAGGCGGCTGCTTTCGATGCGCTCAAGGTGTTGCAGGTGCTGGAAGTGGCCAACTGTCAACTTGAGATCGTGGCAGATGGCGCCTTCACCGGTCTGCCACGCCTGCAGCAGCTCAAACTCAATGGCAACCGGCTGCGCACCCTATCCACTGCGGTGCTGGCCAAGCTGGGCGCGCTCAACACCATCTTGCTGACTGACAACCCATGGCTGTGCGACTGCCATTCTCGCCACCTTCGCCTCTGGCTGACCAGTTCTGGTGTGCCCTATTACATCTCGCCACAGTGCTTCGATCCGCCACGCCTCAAGGGCTTTGACCTGGACAAGCTCATCCCAGAGGATTTTGCCTGTGCACCCACCACCACCATGCCACAGCAGTATGTTCTGCAGATCCAGCGTGGCACCAACGTGTCACTCGAGTGTAGAGTGCGTGCTGACCCGGAGGCATTTGTCCACTGGCTGGGCCGCGACAATGCCAACATCATTGGTGGCAACACCAACGGCTCACTTATGGTCAGTGGTACCGGTGGCAGCGGATCCACTCAGGTGCTCACCGACCTGGATGAAAGGACCTACGTGGTGGAGGAAAGTGTGACAGCTGCTGAGAAGGTCAGCGTGCTCATCATGGAGTCGGTAGACAACCGCGATGCTGGTCAGTATGTGTGTGTAGCTGAGAACCGCGGTGGACGCTTGACCGTCAACTTCACTTTGGAAGTGTTGGCCCTTCCAGTCAAGCAACAGGCGCCCGTTGTGCTCAACAAGGGATTCCTGATGGGAGTGGTAATTGGACTGGGTGTTCTTGCCCTGTTGGTGCTGGTGCTGGTGTGTGTGCTGGTGGTCAAGATCTGCCAGTCTCAGGGCAGGCGCCGGCGAAAGCGACGCCAGAAGAAACTTCCACGCAGTGAAACACAAGAGACAAAGGGCAGCATAAGTTGTAGCAACTATGATTCACAGAACGAATCGGGCAATGAGAAACAGCCGGCCGATCGTTCACTCAACTCAGCGTGCAACCCTGTGCAGAAGCCACCACGCTCATTTGCCAATGCCACCTATGTCAGCACCTCCGAGATTTCCTTGCACGACTACAGCCAGCAGGGCAAGGATGGTAGCAGCGGTCCTCTCATGGTGAATGTGGCGGGGCTGGATCCCAGCACGCATGGCATCAGCGTGATCGGTACCAACGGTGGTGTAGTGACCTACGGCATTCAACCTGACATCATCAAGATGGATGGATGTGGTGGTGACACAGGCGAATACAGCATCCCTCGCGGTTGCAGTCAGCAACCTTACCTGAATGGTGGCAACGGTGCTGTCAGTCCAGCTGGAAGCAACCAGGGAAACATCTATCAGAACACTGATCGCTGGAGCAGTGAGAGTCCAGTAGTGAACACGTGTCATAGTTGCGGTGACCACTCCGGCAGCTGCCTGGGTGTGCCGTGCCTAATGCCTCGTGCCTATGGTGCGACTGGTGAAGGAGATGGTGAGAGTGACCGCAGCAGCAGCTACCGGGCTGCTAACGTGCGGCCCACTGCTTCAGGATTGGCCGGCGAGATCTCTGAGGAGTATGGTGAGGCGGACGAGTGGCCACGACCCCCGCCGCCTCTCTATGACACTGTGAAAAAACCGGTGCCAGTTCCGAACTCGGACTGCTGGAACACTCTGACGAGGCGGCAGAACCAGCAACGTGGGCAGCAACCACCGCATCATGTGTCGGGGATGCCGCCCCGACTGCAGGATCCAGAATCGGGTGGTGGAGGAGGTGGTGGAGGTGGTGGTGGAATGATGGCAAACTATTCGCCGCCGCCGCCATCACCGCCAGGTGGTGCAAGTAGTGCGCCGGTGTGGGAGAGACAATCGCCGTCGACGGCTGCAGCCACAGCAGCCTCACTGGTCGGCGGCCTCGACTATCCTCAGGACCTGGCCGGGGTGTCGTCTTCCGCGCGGACTGCCGCCGGACCCCATCACCACCACAACAACGTGCACTTAAAGAACTCGCCCTCCTCCTCCTCATCCGCGGGCCTCTCTCCGTTTCCTCTCCTCAATCTGTCCACGGTGAGGGACTCCCCCGATGAGGGCTATGAAGACGAAGGGGAGGAAGGAACCGAGGTATAACACCAGGGGCAATAAAAATGCGCCCACCCACCGGCCACTGATAAAAACAAAATTTGGTACTAGGCACATATAGAAGAAAAAAACACACACAGGGGTTTCCAATAAAATAATTAAACCATCGGAAAATTATTAAAAATGTAAGGGGGAAAAAACGTGATGACGTAAAACGAACGTGAATGATTTAACATTAAGATCCCATTTCACCTCATAGTGACGTCACCATGTCGAAAAGGAACGGAAAACGTAAACTCCTTATTTACAAATATTTCTAACGCGTGGTCAAATCAATTACAGATAACAATTCACCCACCCAGTCACAAAATGACAGAAATAAAAAGCGAGAAACGTAGATTTAACTATAAATAAATACTTAACATAAATTGTAATTATAAAAACGTAGACAACTTGTACCACCCCTCTCATGCATCCACCACCACCACCACCACCATCACCTGCAACCTCAGCCCCAACCACCCACACGTTCCAACTCCACCACCACTTCGTCACCCTCGTCCGGTAAGTGTAGTCCGCAAAATGAAAAAAGTGTCATGTGGAATCCGTTCGCTAGAGTTTACGTCACAGACAGATGACGTTTTGAATATTGGCACCAATGTCTGTATCCATTTTATCAGGTGCACTAATTAAGCTCCACTTGGTTTGAGTTAGAATGAATTGTGCATTACAAATTGCAATTGTTTTCTTTAATATTGAATGAATGGTCGAGCGACATTAAACGTGCAACGCAACCTCACTCAAGTACGGCGGAGTCTAGCGTTCTCAACTTATGCGAACAGGCTATTATCGTGATCTGACCAATAAATTTGCCATGTTTGTCAAATGGTGTACTTTTGCTTCAATTTACCTTTTGGAAAACCCAAAACAGCATACTTGTCGGTTACACCAATGCTATTGGTACATAATAGACCTTTGGTCCAAATGTAATTACGTCATCATTTACGTATCAGGCCTAGCTAGAGAATGTCGTGTTTCTCTCGTACAAAATCAATGCATCCACATTCTGAGCGCTCCATCAGCACCAAAACAAATAAACGGTTTCGCAATCCACTTTCCCCAACAGGACCATGAATCCATTGTTTTCAAGGGCTCCATAACATTCAGTCTTTCGTGGTAGGCAAACGAAACCATAGTTACGCCACTCACAATAATGTGCGAGAAAAAAGTGATCGTCATTTGTTTGACATTGTTACAATTTTAAATAAGAGTATACTCAGTATATAACTGAAATCAGAGCGTAACGACCACCATCTGTTGTGTCAAGGAAATTAAACCGAAGTAATATTCTTATGTGCATTTATACGCACGTATATTTCTTATTTACATTTTGTTTTGTTTCTGTTTTGTTTGTTTTCTAAACTATCGTTGCTATTAAAGACATAGGTCACCTCTAAACAATGACTCATTTATTATTTTTATATTTTGTTTTTGAACTGTTTGATTGAATTTGATGAGTTTGATGAACAAATTGTCAAAGGGCAACCGAATTACATTACCGAATTCAGGAATACTCTGATTATTAAACAAATGAGTGCCTACAATTATTTCAAAATATATATAAATGTGACAATTACCGAAATTCTTCCGACAACGTTTTTGTTATTGGAGCGAAAAATTAGTATGCGATTATAATGCGATTGTGGTCGTACATACACGATAGTGCCATAACCGAATTATCCATGGAAATAAAACTATCATATGCACACGTGTTACAGCAAACATAAATTCCACGAAATTTATGCTTATTTGATTAGCTTGTCGACAGAGTATTTTAATTATAATCTGCGTGCATGTACACGGCAGTCATTTATACAGTCAACACGACAGTCAACACAACGATTCCTAAAATAAAAAAGCAAACTTCTATGCCTAGCTCAATCGTAAACCTTTCTAGGATACAGTAAAATAACTAATAAAAAAGCTAAACCAACGTAAGACACTCACCCAACAAAAGATCAAAACCTAATAAAGCTACATTGCATCTGATACAAACGAAAATAAAAGAGTACGAGCAAATCCAGATAACAATGCGAATATAGAGGTTATTCGTACGGCAACAAAATCTAAAGCAAACATAAAAACAGACTTTTTGCATGTCATTTCTCTTGTGTTACAGTAAATAAAATGTTGCACCGATTTGATTTTATATGTCTGTAAGCATATGGAGTACTAAATATTAAAATGTTTATATGCAAAAAAAGGAATAGAAAATGAAGTTATAAAAGAAGTTCAAAACGGTTCTTGCAGAGGTTTACACAGGGGAGAACAATAATTCAATTTCTGCCTTCTTTAAAAAAACGTTTACCTAATTTAAAATATAATGGAAATATTGCAAAGCTCTTTTAAACAAGGAAAAATATTGCGTAAATCTAGAATACTTTGCAAAAGTGAGCAAGGTATTCAAGAACTAAACATACTACAATCTCCCCACACACACACACACATTTGTTTCGATGAGAAAATACATATTGCAAATTACTTTTTTCATTTGATGATACATTACGAACCAACGCTATTATTCAAGATGCCAGCATTAAAAATCTGCGTACATTAAGAAGAAATATGTTTAATATGAATTCTGAAAATGAGATCGATAAATGAGTCACTCGATAATAACCATATCAAATTTCTAGAAATGATTTAAGACATAAAATAGACAGGGAAAATCCCCCATTATTCTGTATTCTTAAAATCAATTTCGGTATAATTATGTACTCATTAATTACTGTAATTGTAAAATAATTGACGTCATTTCAGTTAATAACTCTGCGACAGTCCAGAATGTGCTCTCAGGCGAGTCCTTCACCTTGTAATCGCTAATTTTACTTTGTGCTTTTTGTAGATGGCCAAACAGGAGAAACAGACGACCAAGTACAACAAAGACAGAAGACTGTGACGTTGTTGTATTTGAACGTGAAACAACAAAAAAAAATTAAAAATCGGGGAGAAAATGAAAAAATCGGGTGGTCTCGAGAGGTGTACAATAGGTGTTCGCTAGTGTGTGATGTGATGGTGCGCATATTTTTTATTTTCTCAAAAACGCGAACGAATCCATTTTTCTACGACGGAACAAAAAATAATAGAGAAAGAGGCGACAGAAAAAACATCCGGGATCTTTCGCGTCAAAATGGCAGCTAGGACAGAAAAGACTCACGCAAAATGTTGCCCCTAAAAAATGAGGCCGGGGGGGAAATAGCGATAAACTCGACCATCCATTGCCGGCAAGATCATCAGTGATGCGACATCGAATCGTCACGGGGAGCGGTGGAAGAAATCAATGAAATCACAAGTCTGATTTTCGGTTCGGATTACCTCTTGTGGACGACGGCACTCCGCGATTCAGTGTAATCTACACTGTAAATACCATATGGCTTCATAAAGAGACTTATATTATGATTTTGTTTTGGTTATCTCAAGGTGTACTTTAAAGATTGTGACACAATATTTGCTAAACAAATTTTAGTTTGTATCAATATTATGAAGGCAGTTTTAGTAAAGCATTATAAGATTCATAAAATTGATTTGACCGATTTAACTACATTTTACAGTGAATTCAAGACACTCTTAAAAGTAAATTTAAAAACTCTGAAGGTGGCCGCGCTCTGCTTACTAATTTCTTGGAAAAAATTTAATTAAATCATAAATTGATTGACAAACTCGCACATTTATTTTGATTGTTTTATCAAAATAATTATTAAATTTCCAATTTTCTGAAAGTCTTCAATTACTTCAACAGTTTCCCTAACAAGTTGTAACAAGCAAGTCCTTGGTCAAGTCAAAAAAGCATTGTTCAGATTATTTTTAAACATCGTCCACATGAGCTTGTCAGGACCGAATCCTTTTCAATTCGAACGTGTTGTTTGTAACTGTACATAGTAATAATCTGTTATGTGTTGCCGGATGCTGGTATACTGTACATACGAGTTTCAGAGACTAACGATTGTTGATTGGGTTTGTCGAGTGTGGAGGTGCGAATTTTGTAAAACAATTTCTTCGCCAACTGAGTGAACGAAGAAAAAAAAACAAGCAGCATCAAAAAACTAAAATAGCATGTTTTGTTGATATAGAGACTCGAGAAAAAATTAAATATGTACGTTTTTTATTAAATCACACATTGATACAAAATATATAGATGCGTCCCAAGAACTTGTGTTATTTATTTTCTTAAGCACATCCGCACCACTATGATGTTCATGTTTATACTTTTACCGGTTTTCAGCGGTATACTAGCCCAAACATTACTTGAGACATTTTAGAAACATTAATATCTGCATAGACATTAATGAGAGCATGTCGTAACTATCGGGTATCTGAAATCAATCTAGTTTTAAAATAATCACAGTTTCTCTAGTTTGTAAAACTTTGAACTCGTAGCCTACGCACAATCCAATTTAATAAGCTTTTTTAAAAACTAAAACAAAGACGAAATCAGTGTGAGAGTGAAAAAATTTGCCGATCAAAACCAAATCAAAATATATTCATAGCTAATTTATAAGTCGTATAAGTCGTATAAATAGAATAGACATTTCACTTAGAACATGACGTATTCGATAGTTTGTGAATTTAAAATTTAACAAAGACACTGACACTGACATATGGCACTGAATGTGAATTTAAAATTTAACAAAGACAAATGTATGGCACTGAATATTTAGGTTAGGTTAAAGACGTCACCTGCAGAAATGTAAATCAGAAAAAAAATTGTTTCTTCTAAACATGGGTATGGGCACCTAAATAACAGCTAAAAAAAGCAATGATTGAGTCTTCTCATAATTCGAAAAGAAAAAATGACGCGTAAGTGAATCAAAATTCATAATAGACAGCCAAACGGCGTGAGAGATATCCCGTTTGCGCTGACGACCCGGCTACAACTCGTTCAACATTTATACGAGCAGCAGAAGCCTTGCTGTACCTAGCTCAAGAAGGACGAACAGTGGAGCGAGTAAAAAAAGAAGATGGAAGAAGAACGCGCGAGCGAGAGTGAGAGAGGGAGAGCATGGTCGCCTCGACGTCGAAGCGTTCGTGACAGGTAAGCCGGAGATAAGGAAATTGAAATAGGCAAAGTGGTTACTTATTAGTGAAAGCGCATTCGTCCTATATGCAAATGCACTTTAAAAGACTTTGTGGAACTCATCTGCGTGGTGGTTGTGGAAGAGGAGGGGGTGGTGGCGAACAGAGGGGAAAGGAAAAACGAAATCTTTGTGCTTCTGTGCTGGGCATGCGGTGAATGATGCGCATAGAGAGAGGCATATTCACCTGCTATCCTATACGAACAAATGCCCTCAAATCGCGGCGCACGCCAATCATGGCGCCGCGTAGCGGTGGAAACCGAATTTCATGTGATAGAAGTAGCCACTTATACATCGTTATACTTTTAACACAGTACGGCGCTGCGATCGCTTTGAAGGTACGCGTGTGTCGTCGTCATCGTTACGTATGACTTGGGGTAGCCCAGTCAGTTGAGATAGACTTGTACACAGTGCGACGATCCAGGGATCTATTCCCGGATCAGGCTATCGTTTATTTTACCCAAGGTAAAATCTTCTGTTGGTCACCGACAGTTGTTGCAACGCAGGAGTGCGCGCTAACCGTAGAACAGTAGGTGATAAACAGATAAGCTAATGGAATTGAATTAGAATATTATAATCTTGCGACAGTTCACAACATACACATTGCCCAATATCTCGTCATAACTTCACTTGTAGTGTTAGCTTCTGCCGCTAGATCGTTCAAAGAGAAGAATCTTCGATCAGCGTAGTCATGAGCTTAAGAAAGTATAACGAAGAAGCCGCTAGACAAGGCTTAGCGTGTGGAAGCGCCTTTGCGAGAGACAACAAGGAATCGTGAGATTGCTGCCGAGGAAATAATGGTATAGAGAGGTACGAGTAGAGACTAGTGAGGGTGAGGGGAGAAGATCTAGGACGAAATAGAATTAGGAAAAGGTGGAATAGAATTAGGCGAATATAAGGGATCTCCGTAACTTACTTGGGTAAATAGAAGTGAGTGGCGAGCGTTGAAAATAACTCAAAAAACATAATGCTGATAAACTTGCATCCGAAAATTGGAAAATATAACTTAAAAACTCGCGAGCCCATTTTCCCCCGGCTAATGTAAACGTGATAGGCAACACGCCTCATAGAAGTACAGGTATCTCGCAAGTTATATTCACAATGTGAATTCCACAGAATAAATATTATTACCAAAAAACCATTCATCTACCAGGGAAACAGTTTTGCTATCGAAATCGCTGCGCCGCGAAGAAAATTGCACTTAAAAGTAAAGCCGTCTTTTGCAAAGATTCCGAAAATTAATAACCACTGTTAAAAGCTGTTTACACGATGAATCATTCCACGTTTTCCACGAAGAAAATTACATTTTGTTTTGGCCAAGTGTGCGATCTTAACACCGTGTTCGCTTGTTCATTTAAAATCGGTCATCTCGTGTGCGTGCTAGGCCCCAAACAGAATGACATTTCTATAGATCAAAAAGGGTGAAATTAAATCGTGTAAACAAAATTAGGCACTATGTACCTCTCTCAGGAATGCAGTTGTTAATAAAAATCTTATTCCATCCCAGTGATACGAATATTTGGTATTCTATTGTTGTGGAGCACATTTTTGAGATTCAATAGAATTTATTGCAATTTTTTTTCTTCAAAGATCTGTCAATTTCACAAACTTTAGAATTATACGAAAATAACATGGATCTTATTCATCAAATGCAAAATAATAATATTGAACGCCAAAATAAATGAGGTAGAAAGGAAGAGGTCGATTTTAACTTCTACGACTGTGTATAGGAGAATGCGCGAGGTATTTGTCTTCATACAGTTGTACGATAATTACGACTCACACCCTGCACAAGGGATTTCCCTACACGGCCGACTGGATTCTTGCAACAATGTTGGAGCAGTTGGTGAAGAGGGACGGCACACATAGCAATGTCCGTCAAGCGCGCAGACAGCTTAAGCTTAAGACAATAACATAGGCTAATAGATGCAGCGCAGGAGACAACCCCTAAGAAGCTTAGCGGAGCGTATACACGCAGCTTCCCATTAGAGAGACGGGAGTAACATCTTAAGACGACGGACGGGCTAAGTAGCTGCCTATACGACGTTATACACTCAGGAACACAACCAAGAAAAGAGAAAATAAAAAACGCACGCCGAAATAGAAAACGAACCGCGAATGGGGCCGGATTTACCGACACTAGCTAATGGGCTCTCACAATTCTTTCTTTTAAACGATTCCAGTAATTGAAGTGACAATCCGTAAAACCCAAATCAGTCACAGAGGATATCGTCCTAGCCTCGACGCTCCACTGGCTGTCTCGTCTTTCTCTTACTAACCCGGGCGACAATGACGTGTCGTGGTGAAACCAAATGACGGACTATTCAAAACAAATTATTTTCCTTCACAGACAGAAAATCTTTGGTGAATGTTAAATTATTCCTGTAAAGAATATTTTATATAGAGTAAGTGAGTGGGGGATTCTCAGATCAAAAATCGTAGATCGAGACATCCAAGGATTTCATGATTCACTTTAGTAGACACATGTTTACAATGGTTGAATGGTTTTATATTATAACAAGAAAGGTGCCCGGCTTTGCCTGGGTTTACAGTAACCACCAATGAAATTAAATATTAATTGTTTAAATTTACTGGATATTTTACGTTTTAACGATTGTCTCATCTATAACGTCAGTTTCTAGTTTTAGACCTCCTTAACAAATATCTCAGATACAACTGGTCGTTCGACCCCAGCCATAGGTCCCTCTCTTAGGGACTGCATGTGAGTAAATATTGTAATTGTAATTTCCGACGGTTTTCTATGTTAATTTTTTCGTTTTAAATAATAGTTAACTATTATTATATTATATTAGAAGAGTTATCGCCAACTCTCGTGCGTC